>JAQGCC010004319.1:0-13373 GCA_034698905.1 Xestoiulus laeticollis | reverse complement strand
GCAGCAGTGTCAGATTTTGACTGAAACCTGCATTAATTCTTTTATTTTTTTATGATAACATAATCTGATTTATGGTAGACATGTCGAGATCATTGGCTCTGCAGTTCTCGTTCAAACATTTGATCTATATAAATTAATGTACTTCAGTGACTCTTTTGGTGATCGACATTCTTGATCCACCTGTCAAACTTGTCAATCAAAGTCGTAGCTACGACTTACCTGATCACATGCTTCTGTAAGTGTGGTTTTGAAAAGTGCACTAGATGCTGGACAATTCCCCAGAAGGACAAGGGCAATGTCAGCAGGACGAATATACCTCCAATGAACCAGGCTTTGTCGTGAGGATGGGCCCCTAAAGTCTGCAGACGAATTATTAAAAAAGGCAGGACGATAACTAGCACGATGGTATAAAATACCATGACACAAGGTCCCAACCAAGTCCTCCAACGGAATGTACATGTTCGATCGCCACATTTTAGACACATGGTTGCTGATGTTCCAGAGTTGACTTGTATCCGAAATTCAGAAGAATTTCACGATCCCGAGGTGGTGTCCCTTTAATGCCATGCGATATGATACAATATGAAATTCATGACCGCTTGTAGCAGAATAAGATGCGTTGTTCGTGAGGCAGGAAACAAAATCACGGTGATAAAATGACGAAATGATACCAAGTCATTTACAGCTGATCGCCATCTTGTACTGTCGTGTACCAGAATTCTGATATAATTCCTCCTATGGGATAACTTGCAGCAGCGCCCCCTTTAGTGACTAATGAACAATTTTTAAAATATGGTAAAACCTGGTAAAGTGACCACCTCTGCATAGTGACCACTCTTCATAAATTGGTATTAGTGCATACATGTGTGTTTTCCTTCATATAGATTCTCTGTATAGGCCCTATAGTGATTTCAGTTCAATAAGCTCCTTCATAACATGTAAGTCGCTTCACTGCAGAGCACAACTGTGAAGTAGCATAGTTACCATTTTGCGTTTCCCTCTAGGAATATGTTAAAAGGGTTGCCTACCGAAACTGTTAGGAACAAATGAAATGTACGAGGACCTAGCATAAATATTCTATTATTTGTATAATTTTTTTGTTTGGGTATATGTATATTCAATTACATGGAAATATGTCTGTAAAGTTTACCAGACCTTCTACAATTATAAACTTTACAGACATATCTCCATGAAATGAAATATACATATACATAAACAATTTTTTTTAACAAATAATAGAATATTTATGCTAGGTCCACGTACATTCCATTTGTTCCTAAGAGATTCCAAAATTAAATTAAAAAATAATTTAGAAAAAAAAAAGGCTCATTCTGGTTTGCAACCCTCTTAAAAATATTGTGACAACTTTAAATAATTGTCAATGAAGACGAAAAAAGTTGATCAGTCTATTATCTTCTTTTTCCTACTTTGACATTTTTCCTAAATGTTAAGGATAAAAAGGGGTTAATTTTCATAACTCTAATATATTTTGAAAAATAATAAGAAATCACGTGTAATTAAAACTTATAGCAGATGTGGCTAAATACAAGTCATTTGGTGAAATAAGTAGCTTATTA
The DNA here is from genome assembly GCA_034698905.1 of Xestoiulus laeticollis. Taxonomy (NCBI): domain Eukaryota; kingdom Metazoa; phylum Arthropoda; class Diplopoda; order Julida; family Julidae; genus Xestoiulus; species Xestoiulus laeticollis. Next base: position 11,796 of record JAQGCC010004319.1, on the reverse strand, counting down.
AAGTCAATCTTTATAAATATGTAACAGAAAAAAAGTATAAAACACTCGATCTATAAATGCCTAAAAAATCCGTTTTAGAAAATGAGTATTTTTCTTAGTCTTTTAAAATATTCTTGATTTGGCACAGAAGTTATCATCGTATAATTAATTGCTTTCTGCATGGTTTATATCTAAAAAAGTAGTCAGGGTGTGCCTATGGTGCCCTCAAAGTTGATGGCTACAATTGTAGCCTGTTTGAATGGGGATAATTAAGAGTAATTTCCAGAATAACAATACTTCCTGTTTGAAATCTTTAAGGACTTTTTCTAATGTGTCGTATATTTTTGGCAAAAGTCGTTTTCTGTGATTTCGAAATTTTTATAATGAAAGATATAGTACATGTACATTATATTATATTAATTACAGTATACATGTAGTAAAAAATCATTCCTTTATTTTAAATATATGCTTTTACAATTTAAATACATTATTTTTAATATTATAATACAAAATAGCTTTCCTTATTTATGATGTAGGAGAGGTTTAATTTCTGAAAACCTTGTATAATTTTCTGTAAACTAACACCATTCTATTTATTCTATTTGAGGCAAATGTCTATAGCCTTGACCAGAAAGTATTGTTCAGTGGACCTTGTGAAGTCTATATTTCTAAATTGTCTGGAAAGTGGACCAAAATTAGACAAAAGTTACAGGATGTTAGACTTTCAAAAATAAAAGATGAAATCATTTTATAATTCAGCCAGTTCAGCGCCCTCTAGTGGTGTATGAGCTTTTAACATTGCATTTACAAAATGGCCACGTTTTGCAATTTAAAACAATGATGCTGTATACAAAATTTAAATGGCTATATCTATAATAAGAAAAAAATAATTCCATATTTTTTCCTTGTCATAGTTTCGATTCCAAAATAGTTTTCATAAAAAAAAATTAGCTAAGCTACATACTTTAGGCCTACATAAAGAAGAATGGTTTAACCTCATATTTTAGTACATGACTTGCTTCTGGAAAACAAAGCATTAGTCATCTTGAGATTGATCTTAGGGAAAACCAAATTTAACCACATCATCAATGTGTTATGTTATTTGTTTTCTGTGTGTCACTCTATGAAAAAAAAAATAGATAAAAGTATTGCACTAGCAAATGCCAGTACTATATTAAAGCCATGATTTTCTATAAAGACAACAACATAACATACCTCGGAAATAAATTCTTATTTCCCAAGTTAATGTAATTAGCAAATACAGGTTATATGATATATAACGATATATAATAAGGCTTTCTTAAATTGGCACCTGATCACAATAAGCAGTTTAACCTTGTGATTTAATATCATATGTTTTGAAAGAAAACAAAAGCAATTAATTGCAATCATTTTTATTTATTACATATTAAAATTAATGGTCAGTGATATCCTGTACAATGTATTGCATTTTATTGTCTGCTTACTCAAAACTATTCAAAGTTATTTCAGACGTTTACGTTTTATCTCGTATTAACGGATACCGATTACAAATGTCGTATAAATTCGCTGTCTGCATGTAATCGAAGTTTGATTTGCACCAGTTAGATTGGCGTATATTTATAGTGTGAACTTGGGTTTTGACATGTAGCATTCCTGAAAATGTCATCGTCGAGTGTTATCCGATATTTAACAAATGCTAAATTATTAGCAGATGTTGAACTGTGGACAAATTGTACTTTCACTCTAAGATTTATGCAAGTAATAATGGCTGCATGTTTATAGCGTTTAAAACTGACATCAGCATTAGGACAAATTTCAGAATCCATTTGGCAAGCGTATTAAAAGCAGAAAATGGCAGTTTGTGTGTGCAAAGGTGGCATATGACTCAAGAACATAAGTTAAGGCATGGCCAAGGGCATTTGCCTTTGCCCCAACTCATCATGACCTTTTTATCGTCGTTTTGAAAACATTTTGTAGTTTCGGTTGCACATATTCGGATTATACAATGTAATTTTATAAGAAATTTAACTACAAAATATTAGTAATTTTCCACAAGTATGAACATGTGTCCTAGTTTGTCTATTTACGTATATAAGAATCCTGTTTAGATAAAAATGCATTATCAGATAGAACTACATCAGGACGAACCCCCTACAGTGCATTGGCAAAGTCCAGTGTATCGGTCAGTTAAACTTTGTCGATAAAATAATTTCTAAAAACAGGAAATGACGAGTAACATTTTTGTGTACCAGCTTCTTAGGAATGTTAAAATGCATATTTATTGCAGTTCAATAAACAATGATAACAATTAACAGGAACAATAATAATAACATAGAACAAATTAATTGGGAAGAGGATTAGTCTATTAATAAATGATAATACTGGTTTGTGTGGCAATCGATACCCGATGGTATCCGATATATTTACAGTTGTGATAAACACGTCTCTCACAATGGGTAAAATAATGTTATGTTAATATTACAGTAAATGTGCACGTGTGTGAAATGTTTGATGATATAAACCCACAATAATAAGTTAACTTACAAAGTTTCAAAAATGTGCAAACTTTTCCACGTGGAAAATTAGGGTTCAATGCAATTCTTGCATTTTAATTCAAATTAGAATTTAAAAGAATGCATTTGTTGTTTAGCAAAGCCGTGGGCAAATTGATTTTGACAAAGCGCTTTTTTTGTTGTAGATCTCACTGTGCAATTTCTTCGTTTGCATCATCGTGCCAATATTCCTGCAGCACTCCTTGAAGCCAACCGGCAACCAGCACGCCGAGTTCCTTGCTAGATTCGAGTACGAAAGCATGGTCATAACCCCGGTCGCACATAATAATGTTCCCAGATGGAAATCTTTCCTTCATATCTTCGTAATAGCTCTTGGGGCACCAGTGGTCATTTTCCCCATAATAAAAGATGAGATCGTCAAGGTGGCGGGCAATATTGTTTATATCGGCTTCTTTAACTTGGTACATTTCGTCTTGAGCCATCCGCATCCACTTCTTGGCACAACTGGGATCGAAGATGTTCATGCTGGCGTGTATAGCGCAGTCTGCCACTTTTTTTCCCTGGAAATACCATTTGATGATTTTGAACTGGACTCGTTCCGATAGATACGATAGGATGTGAAGGAAAAACATTGCCAAGAATTGGAAATAGTTCAGCAATGGTTTTGCCATCTGTCCCTGGGGACTAAGGGCCAATTCTTCTATGGTTGGAAACAGGAGAATGGACTTTAGCACTTGGGATCCCACGAAGCTGCTCATCACTTCTAGGGCTATGTGACAGCCGATGGAATGGCCAATGATGACCACCGATTTTTCGCTCGGAACGAAGCTTTCGATGAACGACACCTTGTGTTTCACTTGTCCGCTAAGATCGTAGAGCTCCTCGTTACCTTGAACAAAATGGACCAGGTAAGCGAAATTGCACAATTCGAAGGATTCAAAAGGATTGCTAGTTAACTAAGATTTATCCAATTATTTAATGTATAATTTTGTTATGCTTACCATTAAGTGGGGGACATTTCATTTCAAAAGGTACCTTAACATGACCAGCATGAGACACACCCCAAACTGGCACCTGCTCTTGTAGTAAATAGTAAATGGTTTCCATGAAGTCTTTGTAAAATTCAATCATTCCTGGGTTGCCTACAAATAAAAGTGTGGTCTTCAAAATTTGGGGAACATTTGGAGCCATCACACGGGTAAATACAGTATTTAAATTTAAATTGCGGTTTTAAACATTAAAATGCATGCAGATTGACCTACCTGGAAAAACGAGCACAATCATTTTGCACTCTTCTAATAATACGGAATCTTCCTTCACCCAGCATCCAAAAGTCATTAAATGAGTTGGCACCGAGTTAATCCGAATAAAACCCTCACGGAATGGTGTCTGTAGTACTGCTGCTCCACTCATCGTGCCAGTAGTTGTAAAAATTCCTTTTAATTCTGTTTCCAAAAAAAAAAATCAGCAATATAGGCCTATTAATATATAGGATATGCTAGCTCGTTTAGCAACAATCTTGTGTACTATATACGCATGCATCCATGACACTTTTAATGATGCAATTTAAAAAAAATAATATACAGCATATTTTAATGTAATGTAAATCTGGGTAATACTGAAATTTCTATTACATGTACATGCATTTGTGAACTTGGAACTGTTTTCTTCAACAACAAAAAAGTGTAGGTTAATAATAGCAATCATTAATGAAGACTTACTTAATTTATAGGCCTAGTCGAGGTCCAATTTAACCAAATTTGGAACACCGTTTAGAAAATGTACAATCTGTATAAACGATACCATTTGCTTTCACGTAGAACTAGCGCATATTACGTTCTGCAGTTTAATAGAAATAAACTAGCAACACAGCTGGAAGGACTAGTTAATAAAAGCGAAATAACATTCGTGAATTTCGTTAAACAAACACAGACTTTGACTTTTGAAATCATGAACTTTGAGGGTCATTTTTTGGGAATCATTCAATCAGCTGTTAGTATTGGCAGAGCAGACGACCATCGGCTAACGGCTCGACAGCCGGATTTTTAGCCGACGGCTGGCGGCGTATTTAACTTTTTAAAATTCCAACGTTCTATTTAGGCCTTCTACGACCAGTGTTTTGATTTGTGGTTGTATTACTTACAAAATAGCGAAATTTGGTAAAATATTTATAGCGAGAAAGGTTTCGAAGTTATTCTACATCATTAGTATAGAAGAGGTTCACCATTTTATGGTGTTTACGTGTCCGTAGGTATGTTTTTTATTGCGCTTGGCTGACCCAATGCCTTTGTTTATTTAGGTTCCATTTCCTCGCATACTATAGGGCCTACCCACCTTGGGGCCTACCTAACTAAACCGAAATGTTATACCTAGTCTTGAAAATGTACGCCAAGAATTTTTGAGAGGTTCTAGCTAGAACTGTTGCACACACGAACGTTTTCACAATACAGTAGGCTACTAGCTAAATAACCCAAATTGAAGACCCTACAGTGTAGGCATAGATTATAATTATCTATGGTGTAGGCCTACAGTGAATGGGAAATATGTATCATTTAATTTGCTGGGCTTTTGAGAAGTTATAGCTTGAATAGTTGCTCACAGTCCATTTATGGAAAATATATGCGAAGATGCATGTCCAATCCCTGTTTTGTTTTTGCAGGGCCTTTGAGAGGTTCTAACAGACATAACATAAACTAATCCAAATTCCCCAACTTACATATGGGAAATGTGTGTGAAAATGTTCTGGTTACTGTTTATTTTTGTGGTGCTTTTGTATGCATGTTTCTAGGGGTAGCCTACAGTTACTCACATTGACGATTCCACACAGTAGGCCTAATCTAATCCGACCTGATCGACCTAAAATAACGTAACGTAACCTTGGTTTAAGAAATGTATACGGAAACGTCCATTTATTTTTCTCGCTGGGCGCTTTTGTGCGGTTTTATGATAGTTTTAATACTACGTGCGTTTCCCCAAGCCGGACCTATAACAAAACCTTGCTTAAATTGAAAATATTTGTAGAACATTTCAATTAACCTTTGTAAGCATTGTTGACTAGCTTACATTATGCCAAATTGAGTAAATAATGTATTATCTATTTTAGGTGACGTTTTGAAGAGATGGATAGTGCCTTAAAACATTTCATCAGTGCTGCCGAGCAATATATCAACAAACAATTTGATGCAATCGCTTCGTCGAACCTGCAGAAACAGCTTGAAGTACGTTAGTTAGAAATGGAAATGTGCGAGTTAGCATCTCGTGTACTAGTAAAAGAATCAGTTTGTTATTCACAAAACATCCACGAGTTGCTAGTTTGCAAAGCAATAAGTATATCTTGCATTATTTTCTTCCTGTGCTCAGATACTTATCGGGTTAACGTCTGGCAATAATGCGTGCAAGGTGAATACGATCACTCTCCAGATGACAGAATGCATATCTTGTCTCATTACTATTTTGAATGACCCGGAAGTGAAAGGCAGCATAGCACAGAAGATCCTTACTTTATTTCAGAATTTATGTAAGTTGAATGGCCATGTCAACAGGAACAATTTCTGATTTTGTCAGTTTACTCTTCGTACTTACGCTTGGTAATTTTCTCGTTTCTCAGTGCAAATCCCATCTTTAGAAAAGGAATTAAAAACAACTTTTCATCTGACTCCAACTTTGGCATCGTTTCTTTTCATCCATCGGGATAATGAAGAAGACCATGCCATTATGCAGGTAAACCTAGTTCACCGTAGCATTCCAAATTCCAAAGCAAATATAAGCCGTTTATATTATTGATAAATTATTTCAGTGCTTGGAAGCTATGAAACTTTCAACTTACGAAATTAATATCAGTTATCAAGAAGGCTATTTAGATGATCTTCTGCCTTTTCTGCTTCATGTTATGTAAGTCTGCATTCTCTGGCTGGAAATTTGGGTCGATAGCTGGAAATTCGTAATTAATTGTTTCTCTTTTTAGCCAATCGAGTCCTCCCCACAAGCTTAGGCTACCGTGCTTGGTCGTTTTGGCTAATCTATGTAGGAAAAACACAATTATTCAAAAGTGGATTCAGAACATGGTGAGCTTGATTAAATTGCTTACCCCGATTTTAAATCGACTCTGGGGGAGTTTCTATAAAACTGTTGTGCAAAAACTCTTTAGGAAAACAAAAGGAGTTTTTATCGATGCATCTTGGATCTGATTACTTCTAACGAACAAGGAGATTGCATGCTGACCATAGCTGCGTTATCTACATTTGCAAGCGTAGGACTTAACGAAGATATGGGAATCAAGGTAGCATCCGCTCAAAATGTTTTCATGGATGTTTTACCTGTTCATTATATATATTTTTTCAATTTTTTTCAAGCTTTTTCAATCGGCTAACATCCACAAGACATTTGAACTAATATTCACTTTAGTTCAGAAAGAACCGGATATCCAGGGCTTTGCCGTCGACCTTTTGGTTGATATGCTGCAAAATAAAGTCAATCAGAAGAATCTATTACAGTATGAGTACATTTTGAGTAATTTTTGGAAACTATAATACGATTTGTATAAAATGTAGTCGAGTGCTTAGTATTTAAATCTTTTTAGCTACAAGTACTTTAACGCTTGCATCATAAAAATTTTTGCCCTGCCTCTAAAAACAAGTCATCCAAAGACTATTTCAAAGGTAAGTTGCATGTATTTTTGAAACTACAAATGTGGAATCTTAGAAATCGGAACCCGGCGTGCCATTATTTCTTTTGCATTTTAGATTTACGAACTCATCCTGACCCTCGTTTCCGAGAGTAATCTGCGTCGCGTAATCATTCCATTGATTTTGAAACAATACCAAGATTCGCCTAACGGTCTCGAACCATTTTCCGTCGCTACCCACTGGTACCGTCAGAATCTGGACACTCTTTGGGAAACGCCTATCTGGGCTGCCAAATTTTTGCTGCTTCTAAAGGTTAGATTCCTTCGTTGTTGCCGTTTTTGGCGATGTCTTCATTCGATTGCTAATCTCAGAAACGGTTTCGAAATAATCCTATATAGGATTTTAGCACTTTTGCTGCGCAAGGACAGGATTTCGGTCAGCACATAGACGCTCTCTTACCCATCATTATGGAAGATCTTGCAACCATTTTTCAAGTCCCCGGCGTCAATTTCGAAAAGGCGTGCAGGAAGACTGTTGCCAGTCTAACCATTTTAGAAAATATCCTTTTTCGTTTATTATTTTTCGTGAAAGAAATTGCTTGGATTTCAAAGTAACACGTTTACGAACTTGGATTTATCTTTAACCGTACCGTTACGCCTTTGTTCACACAAGAATTATGCTGGGAAAGTGGCCATGCATCTCACGGCAGATATCTGCTTGAGATTGATGGACACAATGCTGGAAAACCAGAACACTGCGGATACCAGCAATCTGCGCGAAATCATGAGGTAGGATTAACTGTTATATGCTTGTCATACGCATATCGACTCTCGTACAGATGCAGTTTAAGTTTTTCGTGTTCTTATAGTGATGCAAGCGTCGAAGTGATTCTATACGTGCTGACGCTTATGATGATCAATAAGGGATCAGTAGATGATATGGAAGATAAACTCTATCAGTATTTACAGGTAAATATTCAACTTTTGCCGTAAATTGGTAAAATTATAAACATATCTAACTTTACATATAATAGATGCGTTCATGTCTGCTATTAATTTTATATTTAAATAATGTTTACTTGTAAAGGACAATGAGTGTACGTAATTTTTGCAGGATGCGAGACTGATGAGCGTTTTGGCTATTGCTTTTGGCTCTAATAACGAGAGAACCATTACAATGTTTCTAGAAGTCTTTCACCTCGGCTATAAGCTCCCTAACTTTCCAGGAATCAGGTCGGTCTGGCTTGAAAATTCCTCGGTAATCAATAATGTTGAGCAATGCCGCTGACCGTAGACAATGGCATTCGAATTTCAGGTTTGTGGATTGCATCAAGAAGTGGAACGCTCGTAACGCAGTCTGCGTACAGAATGCGTTGAGCGCAAATCCTCAATTCAACATGTCATCCGTGACAAACGTTTATCCAAAACCAGTATATCCACGACCCACGGCTAACCACACGGATAACGGAAACATCAACGCGGCCATCAAGAATCTCGTCGATAACATGGAAAGAGGGATGGAGGTACGTAGGGAATTTTATGAAAAGCTAACCTAGTGTTCCGTACAATTTGACATCATCGTTTCTTTTCGAATAGCTACGAGACGTAATGCCATCTGATGTCATGGAGATGTACGAGCGGAAAATTTCCTCCCTCGAGGTATTTCCGTAATTTGCTAGTTGTTTGTTATCCTGGAAATGCAATACTAATCGTGATTCTATACGCAGGTGAAAGAAAGGCACCTCCAAGGTTTGTTGGATGCCAAGTCGGTGTCTCTGCATCAGACGGATCAACTTTTGGCACAGTACCGTTGTCGATGGGCGCAGAGAGATGCCGAGGTAGGTTTCGTTTGCTTACGGGCAAGACATACTGCCAGGACGTTCGAATTTCTTCGACTATATACTCTTCATCTTTAAAATCTGACACTTTTCCCCCTGCCACATGGCATATTACATGCTGACTGCAGGGTAACCAATTGAATTGAATTGACTAACGATACGTGCACGGTTGTATCGTAACCTTTCAGGGACTGCAATTACGCGGACTGCTGCAGGAAGCCGAGCGGCGCAGCGAAGCTGCGAAAGAAGAAGCGACTAGAGCGATATTGTGCCAGCAGAACGTGCAGAAGCAACTGCAGACTGCTATACAAGACGCTGCCATATTGGACAAGCAGATGGATGATCTGAAAGACGAGAAGGCTTCGCTGCAGGCAAAGTAATAAACCTGATCTTTACGTTTTAGTTACCATCGAGCTGATCTCATTTTATCTGAACATTACTAGCTTTTTATCATTCTTTATTTTCTGCCGTTTTTCCAGCCTGAAGGCTTCTGCCGAGAGAAACGAACGCATGAAAGCCGAACATAAGTCCACGATCAAATTCATCGACGTTCTTCAGGAGCAAAATAATGCTTACAAACAATCCGAAGAAATGTACGACATCGATTATATTTAGACTTAACGAAACATCATTGGCACTAATTGACAACTGTTTCCACTCTTTTAGATCGACCGAAAAAATTATGAAATTAGAAAGCGAGGCAAAAACACTAATGAAGAAGTTGAAAGATAAAGATTTGAAACTAAGCGGTAAATCGAATTTTCATCAAGCGTTTCCAGTCTGATCTGCGTTTTTTTAATCGTCGTATTGTCTTTGTCCTGCTAGATAACCGCGAGGAATTGAAAAGCATCAAAGAACGGACAATGGAAGCCGATAAAACCATCGCCGCCAAAGCCGAGGAAATCGCCAGTTTTAAAAAGGCAATTAATACGTTTGAAGAAGAAAACGCTTCTCTGCTGCGGGAGGTGAGTACTGCCGTAAAACATTTTCTAATTCGGTTCATTAAAGAAAAATGTTTAACAAACGAGAGGCATTTTTTTTGGAATCGTAGATTGCGGCATTGGATTCTCGTTGTCATCAACACGAACAGCAATTAGAGGAAGCAGATGCAAACATGAAAAAACAGCAACAAGAATTGGAGAAGGCACATGACGAGTTAGAGCAACATAAGAAAATAGCAGCAATGATCTGTAACCTTGCAGGTAATAAATCAAGCTGAATGATCACGCTCGTATTGTAACCATAGGCCATGATAATTTTTTTAAAGCCATCAGGATGATTATCATGCCCTACTTTATTTGTAAATATGTTTTTTAATTTTTCATATTGAACTATGTGTTTGTTGAGATTACTGTTACTGCTTTTTTACTGATGAGGAGGTCAAAGTTTATCGCTTGTTCCTTTACTCGGTAAAAAAAGCAGTGCATATGTCATAGAAAATGCCATTGTATCCCTATTGCAGAATGTGCTGATATAGTGTAGTCTTGCGTTCTCTAAATTTGTGCATAATAAATTAATATTAGAACTATATTAAGCCGTGTTTAATCAATATTGAAAACAGGAATATATTTGTTAGGGTTATACCGAATATTCGATTCGTATTCATGGACAAATACATTTACAGCAAAACATGTAAATAACGTCCCTCTATATAGCGCACTACCTGGAAGTAGTGATAACTCACAGTCGGCAGGGATCAATTTTACAGAATCAGCTCAACCTGACAGTAGCAGCAACCTCCAAATAGCGTACCTAATGGTTCGGTCCCAATGGTGTGCGCTATTAACAGGTTTTGCTGTATATATGGTGTCAGTAGACCGGGGTACTACAAACCCCAGGTTTTAGGGGAATTCCCTAAGTACTCGCGCCTCACATTTCCTGATATCTTCGTGCAGTACATAGGAAAATTATTGAAATATGTTTTTGGTAAGTTTTTGTCATGTCAACTTTTAGGGCAACGGTTCTCAAGCTTTTTTCGCCGCGGCACCCTTGTAGCGGTTTAAAGACTTTAACTTAGGAAAAGAAGAAAAACAGTGCAAATTTTAACGCAATGAATGAAATTGTTTGGATAAATTTTTCATTATTTCCTTTATGTTTATGGGAAGTTTAGTTAATGTCGCGGCACCCAGTTTGAGAACCTCTGTTCTCCTCTGTTCTGGAATAATAAATTATAATAATATATTTCTTACCCTGGAATGTTTCTTACTTTTAAGTATTTACGATATTCCACAATTTTTTTTTTTAGAAAAGTCATTATAAAGACATGACCCCTTTTGCAAGAAATATTAGAAGTTTGTCGTGCCTATGGGAAATTTGAAAGCCATTTCGTTTGTATCACTATTAATATTTCTGTAACGATAGTATAGTCCTAAAAATTATAAGCTTAAGTTAAGTATTTGCCATAAGGTGATGCCACATTCGAATAAATTGTTTTAATTTTAATTTATTTTATTTTAAAATTAAAATACTCCTAGTGAACTTGAATCTCTGCATGATTATTGCATAAAGGAAAATTCCGCGCACCTAATTAACCAAAATTGGGCATACATGTACAGTAAGTTTACGTACAATTTTTATAGTACGATATATTTGTATGTATGGAAATGTCTGATCATCATTGTGTAGTATGGCACCCAATAGTTGAAAAGCAACTTGGTTTAATACAAAACAAATAATGGTTCACCATTTCAACATTTACTATAATTTTACTAAGGGGCCATGCATAAATGATGTCACGCTTGTGGGGGGGAGGGGGGGTCCAGCTTTTTGTGACAGATTGTGACAAGGGAGGGGGGAGGTCAGCCATGGCGTTACGTCACAACTTTTTGACTAAAAATTGTTGACTTATAATTTTAAAAAT
>JAQGCC010004318.1:0-13376 GCA_034698905.1 Xestoiulus laeticollis | reverse complement strand
AGAAGACGCAGGCGATCTAACAGAAGGTGGAGACGACGATGGTGGTGGTGATGCCGGTGGAAGCATAAGTGTTGGTGTAGGAGGAAGTGCAGATGGCGATGGAGAAGACGCAGGCGATCTAACAGAAGGTGGAGACGACGATGGTGGTGGTGATGCCGGTGGAAGCATAAGTGTTGGTGGAGGAGGAGGTGGAGAAGGTGGTGGAGATGGAGGATCAGACGGTCAAGGAGGTGGAGCCGATGATGGAGATGGAGGAGCAGGCGGTCAAGGAGGTGGAGATGGTGAAGGAGGAGCTGGCGGTCAAGGAGGTGGAAGTATACAGGTTGGCGGAGGAGCAGGCGGTCAAGGAAGTGGAGGCGGTGATGATGATGGAGGAGCGGGCGGTCAAGGCAGTGGAGGTGGTGGTTTCAGCGGAGGCATCAGTGCAGGTGGAGGAATCAGTTCCGGTGGAGGTGGTGGAGGAGGAATTAGTGCTGGCGGTGGCTTCAGCGGAGGCATCAGTGCAGGTGGAAGTGGCGGTGTCGGACCTCATGACACTGGAGAGGTTGACAAGAAACGAAAGAACGAGGTGACCATCAAAATCACCTTAAACGCCAGTGCCTTCAACCCAATCGTCATCATACGAAAGTTCATCCTCTTCCTGGAGTTCCGCATCAATGCATACCTGCGCTTCTTCTACAAACTTATTGGCAGCATCAGAGCTACCATCTTGCTGATCATTAAGAAAAAGATAGATGGCGTCAAGAATGTGGTCATCACAGGCCCTTTCAAAATCGCCATTCTCAACAAAGTCTTCGGCCTTATCGTCACCCGACTTCCAATCTGGGCACTGAAGTTCTCAGTGGACATCCTCGCATCGGTGCAGACAAACTTCAAGTTCCGCTTCCAGATCACCGTGCCCACGATATCCGGATTTGTCAAAGGTCTGATCTCAAACATCTTCAAGTTCATCTTGCGGCTTGTCAAGCTACCGCTGACTATTGTTTCACTGGTGAGAGGTCTTTATTTGCACTATCACATTGTTAGGAAGGCTTAGTGGAAGTGAGAAAGACTTAGCAGAAGTGGAAAAGAAAAAGGCTTAGTGGATTCAATTTCAAATTCAATTTAACAATGATGATGGGTTAGTCGCACCTGACGTAGGAGATTTGTCCTGAAAATGGGTTTGACCCCCTACCAAATGTGGCATTTATTTGCTGACTATAGGGTACTGAGTTGAATTGAATTGAATGCTTATCTGAAGCGAGAAAGTCTTAGCGGTTGTGATAAAGGTTTAGCAAAAAGGGAAAAAGGCTTATCGGAAGTGGAAAGGAAAATGATTAGCGACAACCAACAAGGTTGGCTTAGTGGTTATGCTTAACTCCTTGAACCCCGTCAGCTATCCTGGTTGTGGTTTTTAGGGGTTTCCCCGCAACCTCCCTTAATTGCCCATATAGGCAATTATAGGTTGATGTCGGGATAGTGCTCCAAAGAGCGGCCACAACCGTATACTCTTCCCCAAAACATCTGGCACTTTGCCCCCTGCCACATGACATGTCACATGCTGACTGCAGGGTAACGAATTGAATTGGAAAGAAAAATGCTTAGCGAAAGTGAAAAAGGCTTATTGGCAGTGAGATAGGCTTAGAGTAAGTGAGAAAAAAAGCTTAGCGGCTGTGATAAAAGTTTATCAGAAGTGGAAGTGAGAAAGGGTTAGTGGAAGTTGAAAAGACTTAGAGGATGCGAGAAAAGCTTAGCGGCTGTGGTAAAGGTTTAGCAGAAGTGAAAAAGGTTTAGAGGTGGAAAAGGCTCCGTGGAAACAAGAAAAGCTTAGTGGAATCGATAAAGGTTTAGCGGAAGTGGAAAAGACTTAAAGGAAGTTAGAAAAGCTTAGCCGCTGTGAAAAAGGCTTAGCAGAAGTGAGACAAACTTATCCAAAGTGAGAAAGGTTTAGTGGATGTGAGAAAGGCTTAGAGGAAGTGGGAAAAGTTTAGCGGCTGTGATAATGGTTTACCAGAAGTGGAAGTGAGAAAGGGTTAGTGGAAGTTGAAAAGGGTTAGTGGAAGTTGAAAAGGCTTAGAGGAAGTAAGAAAACCTTAGCCGCTGTGATAAAGGCTTAGCAGAAGTGGAAAGGCTCAGTGGAAGCAAGAAAAGCTTTGTGGAAGTGATAAAGGTTTAGCAAAAGTGGAAAAGACTTAGAGGAAGTCAGAAAAGCTTAGCAGCTGTGATAAAGGTTTAGAGGTGGAAAAGGCTCAGTGGAAGCAAGGAAAGCTTAATGGAAGTAATAAAGGTTTAGCGGAAGTGAAAAAGTCTTAGTGAAAGTGAGACAAACTTATCCAAATTGAGAAAAGCTTAGAGGAAGTGAGAAAAGTTTAACCGCTAAGATAAAGGCTTAGCGGAATTGGAAAAGTCTTAGTGAAAGTGAGACAAACTTATCCAAAGTGAGAAAGGCTAATTTGCATTAAGAAAGGCTTAAGAGGAAGTGAAAAAGGCTTCTTAGGAGAAAAACTTGGGGACAACGAGTGATAATGGGAGAGGTTAAGCATCAGCATCAGCAGCAGCAGGAGGAATAGGGCAGTTCTGTTTCCATCATAGTTAATGTACAACGAAACATGATTCTCACATGCTCCTTTATATTTTAGTTGAAGAAAGGTTTCGACCACTTTCGATACAGCACACATGCCACCCTGGGTCAACTCTACTTGGGCCTGCTCAGCATCAAGCTAGTAGGGGCAAGATCCACTGTTCCATTCACCAGCATCAAGATCCTGAATAAAATCATCACCAAAGCGCTGAGTTTGCTGCCTAAATTTGTCATCGACATTGCCATGCAGATCATCCTCCGAATCGAGCTCACGGTGAAGAATGGCATCGACTTCAAGTTCACGATTCCAACCAGCATGGATGCTATAAAGAAAGAAGGAATAGGTTTTGTCCGAGAGGTTGTCGGAACCACAATTTACTTGCCCCTCAGCATAAGCGTTCTACTAATCCAGAGTGTGCAGCTGGCCATCAGAGTCGGACTTCAGAATGTGATTAACATCCTCCATAGCGTCTATGTCAATGGTGCGAGCGTCCAAATCAAGATCACCGGCATCAATATTGCGGACAAGATTATACTCAAGGTAAGAATACGTTTAGTTTAAACAGCATAACTGGCCGAAGTTATTTATTGTAGCATCGGTTACCTCTTTCTATTTTTTCCAGATTCTGTCCTTCGTACCCAAGTTGACCATTAAAGCAAGCATCGATTTTGTGGTTCAGATAAAATCACTTTTCAGCCTCAACCTTGCTCAGACCTTCTTCGAAGATCCGGTGGCCTTCAAGAAGTTGATACAAGTGCTTCCCGGTCAGATTCTGGCTATCTTCCACAGCTTCCTCAATGATCCGGACTTCGTAAGGCTCTTAAGAATCGACTCAATCGTCAAGGGTATCGTGGGTCTCTTACAAGTCTCCGTTGGCGGTGTAGTTAAAGTCATCCTGGGTGGAGTGACAACTGCCGTTACCAGGATAACTTTCTATCTTAGGGTATTCTTTAGGGTAGTTGTGACAAAAACAAAGGGAAGCTTCCTGGCCAACATTCTCCCAGAGGTGGTCAAGGGTGTTATCGTGAAGATTAACACTTTCGTTGTAAGTGTCCAGACTGCCATCACCATTAGGTTAACTGGCTTGGTGGTCTATGTGCGCACCCAAGAGCTTAAGATCCAGCTTGCGGTCAGGTACTACGTTTTATATTATGCTCCGCGCTTCTACTACGTATTGCGGGTAATTCTAGGTTTTGTCCTGCGAGTGGCCATTATCGCTGCCAGGATCGGTTACACGGTGTCGATCAAGATTCCGCTATTTATCCCCTCATTACCGGTCAAGTTTGGCATTACACTTGTGCCCAACTTTGCCATTCCTTTAGTCCGTTTAGTCTTATCCGTTGTCGTTGAGAAGCTGTATGCTCTGAAGATCAGCTTCTTGACCAAAATCCTGGATCGCATCCCCAAGGTCCTGATCACTTCCAAATTGACCCTGCCCGAAATCATCGCGCAGGCGATGGGTGCCATCAAAGTATCTTTCATGAAATCAGTCATGAGCATAGTACGCGCCTTTATCGGAGGAGGAGGTGGACTCGTTGGAAACGTCACTGCCAGTGGAGTAGGATTGAGCAAAGGCATCATGTTTGGCAGCAAACTCAAGTTAGGTAAAGAAGGCGCCGGATTCAAAGTGCATCTTGGAGGTTACGACTTTATCGGCGGAAAGGGTAACGGAAAAGGACTCGGTAGAGTAAACATCGGAGGAGGACTACAGTTCGGAGCAGGCGTAGGATTTCGAAAAGGCGGTAGCGCAGGAGGAGGCAGTGGTGCAGAAGGAGGCGGTGGTGCGGAAGGAGGAGGTGGTGCAGGGGGAGGTGGTACAGAAGGCGGTGGAGATGGTGGTTCCGGAGGAGGAAGCGGTGGAGGAGAAGGCGGTGGAGATGGAGATGCCGGAGGAGAAGGCGGTGGAGATGGAGATGCCGGAGGAGAAGGCGGTGGAGATGGAGGTGCCGGAGGAGAAGGCGGTGGAGGATCTAGTGGTACAGTTGAAGGTGGTGGTGCCGGAGGAGGAGGAAGCATAACGGTAGAGGCGTAGAGATAATAGAGCCAACTTATAAATAAACAAAGGACAAAATAGAAACAGACTTGACTATTTTTTCCAATTTTAAATCAAGGAATAAAATTGCTTCGTTTAGGTTTTATTTTTTTTGGAGTATTCTTGTTCTAGGTAAGAAAAAGTGAAAGATGTGCTGCTGTTCCCTTACCCCCAAATAGTGCACCAAAGTTATATTGTATTTGTATAGAGCATATAAAATGTAATGTAAAATTATTCCATTTTTTGTGTGATGTTGGAAAATTAGCGAATAAACAGAATGTAGTGATTTCAAATACGCAATAAAGATAGCTTAGGTGGACAGATGCGATTCGTAAATGTACAAAGAAATCAAAGAGATTTTAGCCCAAAAACAGTAAAGGATTCAATTGAACTCAGTACCCTACAGTCATCAAACAAATGCCATGTGGTTTAGGGGTCGTACCCATTTTCAGGAGAATTCTCCTTCGTGAGTAGCGACTTGCGCATCATCATTGTTAAATTGAATTTGAAATGAGTTTACGCTATCACTAGGAAGATTATTCCATCGTCTAATCGCATGCAAGTAAAAGGACCAATAGTAAGCATCCGTTTTTGCACGAAGCTCCGTCAATGGTTTAGAATGATTATGTCTACTTCTTAAATGTTTATTAGGCAAGAAAATCAAACAAGATGAGAATTCATCATTGGGATATGTTAAAATGAATTTAAAGGGAAATTCCCTATTTTCATTGATGCAGGGCTGGCTGAAATATGCCGAATCTTTGCTTTTGTGATAACAGGTATCCCAGCAACTTTTAGGGATAAAAATATAGGAATTATAGGACATTTCCTTTGAAAATAAAGGAATTATACAGCACAGGATGGCAAACACTTTTTCATATTCAATATTTAAGACTTTTTTAGATTAAATTTTAAGACTTTTTAAAAAGTTAAAAGTGACGTTTTAAATGTATACTATAGAATTTTATTTTTAATTTGCATTTATGCCAAAATAAGGACAAAATTTACTGTTTTTTTTAATATAGTAGTCATGATAACTGGGGTACATGTAACTTATTTTTTACAATAATTACGCAATTATTCAAAGGGTATTTAGGACATTTTTAGGAATATTAAAGACTTTGTTTTTTTTTTTAAAGAATTTTAAGGACTTTTAGGGTTTTTAGGACTTTTAGGATTTTTTTGGAATATTTAGGACTTTTTTAGGAATATTAAAGACTTTTAGGGTTTTTTAGGACATTTAGGATTTTTTTTGGACTTGTTTGTCACCCTGGTTATTATAACCCTATACAAAAGTTAATAAAAATACAGGAAATATAGGACAATTTAAGGAAATATAGGACAACATTAAAAACATAGGAATTTATAGGAAATATAGGACGGCTGGGATACCTATCAGATAACCGAAACCCGGCAATGAGAAACCGATTGAAACATCTGCGTTGAATTTCCCTGACTTTTCAGACGGGCTTTTCCCTGACTATAAAGTTTTTTTCATATATGTTTAACCCGTGTAATCCCAGGGGTGGAAACATGCCTTTAAATTTCAATAGAGCCCCTGCCCCTTAAAAATCGAGCTTCTCTGCATAGCACATGTGCTAGCAGTGTTTGCCTACCTTCTAAAAACCAAATTTTCAAAAAAATCGAGTTTTTATTGTCTTTTATGCCTTTTGTCTAAGAATCATTGTGCCATGTAACATGCCCTTATGACGACTTCCTGTTTAAACATTCAAAAAACAAACAAAAAAAGATGAGTTTAGTAAAAACAAAGCGAGAAAAAAAGTCCGAATACATTTCATTTAATCTTTAAAACGAGCAAATTCATGAAACAAAACTTGCCTTTTTTTTCTAATACACGTTACATCGTCTTCCACTGACATAATTTCAACAACGGTCGACCCTTGACCCCGTGATGCTAACCTATAATCACAGCGCCGTTAGAATGAACTCACGGGGCGAGAGGTCGAAGCGCATCGCGTCAGCCAAAACGTACAAAACGAGAAACTAATATTATTTTACAAATATTGTAAAATGGGGGAATTAAACCAAGAGTGAAAATACAAAAATGGGGATTCTCACAATTTACGCTACGCTGGGAATCACGGAAAAAAACCTAAGCAAATGGAATGCGAGGATTGCGATTCCTAAGGGTTAAGAACAGCGTAGAGCATATGGGGGGAGAATAAGCATAGGAATGAATTCCTATAAATCAGCGTTTCGATTGGATTCCCTATGGCGGGAATTTCAGATTTTCCAATCGAAACGCTGATTTCAGGAATTCATTCCCGTGCTTTACGTTTGTTCTTACCCTGAGGGGTGTGAACGTAGCGGAGCATCGACTCATGCCTTGATTTTGAGCCTCCAAACAAAAAGTTTTAAACACGTTAAATCACAGCGAAACATCGATTCGCTGTTCATGCAAAAGAAATGAAGCGAGTTATTTGTTTTAAGACTCGTTGTGTTGACTGATGCCTGAAACGCTCGTTCACAGTGAAGCCTCGCCTCTACCATCGACATCCAACGCGAGTCGATGTAGCACTACGTGGGCAGTAATGCCAGGCTCAAATCAAGGCTTGAAACTGCTCGAATAGAGGGGCAATGCATCGCTATTTTTTAAAAAAAGCTCGTTTACAGTGAAGCCTCGACTCACGACTCCAGCCTCACCTCTAGCATCCACATCAACGCCAGTCAATGCTACACTATGTTATTAAACAAAAACTGTTTGAAAAATCATTCATAATGTAGCCTCGACGCAGGACTAAAGCCTCGACTCAGGAATGAATCCTAGCCTCAAGCATCTACATTACTGCGAGCCGATGAGCTACTGCATTATGTGCTCAAACACCAGGCTCCAATCAAGGCGCAAGTTGATGCTTCACTATGTTATTAAACAAAAACTGTTTGAAAAATCATTCACAATTTAGCCTCGACTCAGGACTAAAGCCTCGACTCAGGAATTAAGCCTAGACTCAAGCATCTACATTACCGCGAGCCGATGACCTACAACATTATGCACTCAAACACCAGGCTTTAATCAAGGCGCAAGTTGACGCTTCACTATGTTTTCAAACAAACTCGTTTATAGATAAGCCTGAAATTGCATGTATTGAGCCTCGACTCACGGCTTCAGCATTAACTCAAGATTTCATGCTTGAAATAACAGAGTCCTGAAGCTTGAAATTGCAAGTATTGAGGCTCAGCTACGTTTTAAACCCGTTAGCATCGCCGCCTCTCGACTTACGAAGATTAAAACAGCTGATAATTCTTTGCGCGAATGAAACGCAATGAATTAACGGCCGTTAAGAGATAAATAAACCGACACTAGATTAACGCTCAAAGCTCTAAGGATGCAAGTGCCGTTAGCCTAAAAATTACTTTAAACTACCAAGGGAAAAAAAAACAAAACAAGACTGCATTACTCAACTGGACGTAACTGCTTTAGAGAAGGGTCCCGAACGGCAAATAAAATAAAAAAATAAGGCGTGATTCCAGCGGCTAAAAAAACGCACGATTAATATTTTCCATTACTTGACAGCAAATGCATAGAGCGATTTTTGTTTTCGACAAGATGATTTTTTTTCATCCTATCATTATGTCTAAAAGTGGATAATCCTCCCGACGAAGGGAGATTTTCTGTTTCCACCCTCCATAAATTAATCTAGTTTTTTATTAATTAATTAATTATGTTACACACTTACGTTTTTACCCAAAGAGAGAGAGAGAGAGAGAGAGAGAGAGATAGATAGATAAATATAGATAACGAGTGAGTGAGATAAAGCTAGACGAACACGACACGATAAGGGTGGACATTGGTCCTTTTTCTGGCTCAAACGGCTCTTATTTTATATTAATTTAATCCTAAATCTAGCAACAGATCCACGGCTTGTTTACCTTGCTGGACATGTTCCGCGGGGGGCGGTGTTGAAATCACTGGATCTGGGAACGAGTGATTCGATGCCGTGTCGGCCAGCGACGTGGATGATGATGATGACGTTGACGATGAGGGCGAGGGTTTGCCGCTGGGAGGAGGTGCTATTTTTATGCCGCTAGACGGAGGTGGGGGAAGTAGACCCGTGTTTCCGGAGCCCTTCGGCCGAATCCGAGACTGACCGGTTGTTTTTTGCTGAAAAAAGGAATGGAGGGCTAGACGTCAGCGAGACTGCCCGCATCAAGGGGTAGCGGAGAATGTGACATCCGTTTAAAATATACGGCTACTACAACTACTAACCCCTATTTTCATGTTTATCGTAATCATCTGTCCTTCTTTAAGGCTGAGATCCAACTGCGGTTTCGTCTCGTCTTTTTCCTCCTGTTCGATTTCTTCGGTTTTCTGCAGCCACCTGACGTAAGACGACGCGCTTTCGTTAGAACTCTTAATTAAGGGTGAACTAAACCACCTCCATTCAATATGGGGAAATTTCTTGACGAGCCCATCGTCTTTTCTAATTAAAATTCTGAAGGGGGGGGGGATGGAAATTAGTAAAAATTATGTTTTCATAGATCTAGCGCACAGAGACCACGATTTTTTATGAAAATTTCTGGTTATTTTTACAAATTAATAAACTAGATTTTATTTATAAAATTTCGCTGGTGTTTTGCATTGTTTTGCTACCACCTGGTGTCAGCTACCTGCAATTTATCATAGCGTTTCTAAAATGTATCGATTACTTTGCTTAATATTAAAGATTAGTTAATATAAATGTTATCTGCGCCCTTAGCTGGATAAATAATCCATGTTTTTTAAAATTAAAATACACACCTGTACAACTGGTAGAATTTGATTTGCTGATCTCGTAACTAAAATTCGCATTCCTAAAAACGCCCGTAGCTGACACCAGGTGGCATCATAGACTTAGCCACGTGAGAACCCCATTTAAAATGCATTTTTATTTATTAAATTTAAAATTTAAGGGCCATTTTCATAAAAAAAAACATGATCTCTGTGCCCTAGATCTATGAACGCAGTATTTTTACCAATTATAATTTTCCCAGAATTTTATTTAGAAAATGCGCTGGCCTCGTCAAGAAATTTACCTAGAGGAAACCCGTAGGAAAGGGGGTGTTTAGTTCAGCCTTAAAGTAGCCGAAAACCCGCTGAAAACGCGATGAGCCAACTTACTTAAAGTGGTCTTGAAGGGCAACGTTAAAATCGAACGAATCCCCTCGATCCGCAAATCCGATTCCAATAAAAGCCGCTCGTCCTAAAAGCAAAAGCAGAAATTTCCCATTTTTGAGCGACGCGGTCAACGTTCCCAAAAAATCGTGCGTGGCAATGGGACGGGGAATATCGTACCGCTATCGTCTTGAATGCGAATCACGAAATACCGACTTGAGTCCATGACAGCCTCGATCGCAATCCCCGGATATTTATCGATGGGACACTTTGCAAACAGTTCACCTAGACGGCGAAAAAATAAAAAAACCCGCTTTTAACGAACCCGAAACATCCATTTTAAAACAGGCGAGGAGTCACTCGGACTAACCACTGGTTTTGTCTTCCAACTTCATCACGCAGTCCCTGCCCTTGGACACGAGGCGCATACGTCCGGTCCAGTCCGGAGTTTCCAGAGTCCAATCGGCAGCCCTTTAAAAGAAACACTGCTAAACGACTGTTTATAACGAACGGCAATTCGTTGTCTTAGGGGTCAGAGACAAACAACATCCCCCTGTGTGTCTTCAGGGTTCCCACATTTTTTGAGAATGAAATTCCCTGACTTTCCAGGTTTTTTCCAAGACATTTATAAATTTTTTTATGACTTTTAACATAAAATTATCGTAAAATTAACACAACTTTTATTTTTTACTAAGTAAATTATTTAATCCTAGTGAAAATGGATAAAAAAAAAATTGAAACACGAACATTTGAAACTAATAAAAAAGATAAACAGGCCTAGAGTAAAACCTTTTAGTACAAACTAGTGCATACAAGTATGTTATCCTTCATGAACATTCTTTGTATACAGTGACCACCTGTATACAGTGACCGACTTTCCCATGTTCAGGGTGTAAACTTTAGCAGGTTTTACTGTATTTTTTAAAATAATTTCTTATTTAATGTTCTTCAATCATGGCTAAACAAGGTTTACGGGCATAATGATCCCCAACATTCACTCGGTCAGAAAAATTCCAGGACAAATTTGAAAAATTCCCAGACTTTTTCCAGGTTTTTCCATGACCATTTTAAATTCCCAGACATTCCAGGTTTTTTGAACCCTCGTCTTAAGATTCCAATTTTCATTGATGATAACTTCCATAATTTCATTGAAGGATTTGTTTTAAAGGTTAATATCTTAAAACATTCCAACGCTTATGTTAAGGGGTACTCAAAATACTGCAAAAGCAGCTTTAGTACGGACACTCTCCAGTAATTTGGCATGAATTGTATTTCCAGTGTTCGATAGAAGACAGAAGTACTGTTGGTGTGAAACACTTAAAACATTTCAGGAACTAACACCTTCTAGATGGCATAAAAAGCCACGAAAGCCGCATAGGAGCGTAAAAAAAATGTGTTAAAACCGATCTCTGTATAACGAACGAATGTCTCATCCCCTTGGCGTTCGCAATATCGAGAGCCGACAGTACATGCATTACGATGCAAAACACCGTATTGCACAACATGTCTACCTAAAAACATGACACGAGGGTTGTGATACAAGTTGTTAAAATAGTTTTGATGGCATCATCGATGCATAATGCGAGACAAAGCACTTTATTAATGCTTCACGGTCAAAGAAAATTGAGATGGCGTAACAATAGCCCGTTATGGTGACAACAATGCTTAGCCGGACAATTGCATCTTGACCGCAAAGCCGGTAACTGCAGGAGTCGAAGTCCTGAGCAACCTGAACCATTAAAAACATCCCGAACACGTCTAAAAGGAAGTCGATCGCAGGAAACGAGAATAATGCCGGGCTACCACCAAGAAAATAATCTCACGAGAAACTCGTGGTGGTAAAATGACAAGTTTTGAAACGGATGTATTCGGATAATCTCGGTTAGATATCAACCGAAGAGCGTAATGTGTCATTGTTATACTGAACGACCCGATCATTCGACATATCAGTAAATTTCAAAACTCTACCATTAGTAACCACACCGAAATCAGAACAGACACAAATATGATTTTGTCAATATCTAAAAGTAGGAGTAGCGCACCCTGGCAGTCGGCACGGATCGATTTTATAAAACAAACTACCTCCACATAGCGTATTCCCTGCGAAACGCGCGCTGGTTTCTCGGGACAAAATCACGGGTTTACCTGCGATTAGCGTACGCCAACGCAATGCAACGATGAAATTTCACCCACTGGGAAATCCCAAAATGAGGGCGATAAATGTCAAATAAAATACATTAGCATAGTGAATACATGCATTTTACCATTTAGAAAAGGTATTTAGAATGATGCATGTACACCCAATATAAAGTAAAAATGGCTATACATCTACATATAGATACAGTTCTATTAGAGCGTATATTTGTTTTCTATATGTATTTTTCGGTTTTGTCTATGTTAAAAACCATATAAAATTGCAACATATATATGTGTGCATCTTTATTTGGATAATAATATCTGATTTATTATGGTCATCACTTTAGCCGAACCTTCATATAGCACATCCCTCAAAGTATTACACCCCATAGTTCGGTCGCAATGGGGTGCGCTATTCACAGGTTTCACTGCACCAATTTTCATGTGATATTTCTCAAAAGCACTGCTCGAAAAGTGCAAACTTGGGCCTTACTTTTAACATTTTGGTCGTCATCAAAAACCTAAATGAACACGTTTGTTTTTCCCAAAAATAACAACACCGTTCGTTTTTTTTTTTCTAAAGCAATTATCTCAAACTTTTTCCAAGCTTATTCCATTAAAAAAAAAAGAAAAAAAAAACCCCACAAAAATGCAACAGTCTTGTTTTGTTTACGGGATGTGGGAGTAAAGCAATTTTTTTTAACAACATTGCCAAAAATCTCAATCATGCAAAATTGGTTTATTTCGGTAGCACCTTAAAATTTAGCACGTAGTCGATTATAATTATAATTGGTGAAACGTGAATCGTTAAAACAACAACAGCTTCGAACTTCAAGGGCTAAAAAAAAGGGCGTTTCCAATACAAGAAATTTAGCTCTCAGCTGCACAAATTCAGTACATGTATGTCAAAATGTGAGATTTGCAGCTAGGTGACTCATTACAGCTTTTACCGTGTATACATGGTTATAGGCCATGAATGGAGGAGGCAACCCTTACAATAAACGCCGCGTCGAATCTCTCATCTTTCGATGCTTTCCTTCGATTTTTCAGCCCTGAGACGAGTTAAAGAAACGTTATAATTACCTGTATCCTCGATTGGAAGCTCTGGGTGGAATTTTATAGACGAAAACTTCGGGTTTCACCAACAGAATACTTTCGTAGTCCTCCATCTTGGAAATCGGATTCCAGAATAGCTGTGCAGTGTGACCGAGGAGGTTGTGAAAGGCAGCCCTCATTTTGTCCTTAATGTCAGGGATAATCGTCGCGAACCATTCGCCGAATCACGAGCGACCGCTTGCCAGCTTTCTTTAAAAAATGTCAAAAATAACGAATAGTTGATCGCAAGTCCTAAAAAGGGAGTAAATTTTGTCTCGTCTATGGTCCCGTGTCAAATATATATATACGTAGGCGAACATTTGCTCGAATATTTGCTCCATATAGCATGATCTATAGATGTTGACTGGTCTTCCGACTCCTCCATTTTTCAATGGGGAACTCGAGTTAGGGACAAAAGTTCTCACTATAGTGGCGCTGC
>JAQGCC010004317.1:0-13378 GCA_034698905.1 Xestoiulus laeticollis | reverse complement strand
TATATATAACTATAGTCTATACATTATATTCTGTTAATGCGATTAAATAGTAAGTCGTAATATGTGCTTTATCCACTGATGTTTTTCGATTTTTACCTATGGCTATTTTTTCACAGAAACCAAATTTATACGTTTTAGTCATAACACTTAGGGCAAAATGCCAAACCAGAAAACATATAAACAGAATGGTCTGTTTATATGAAATGAACTATTTCCGTTCTTACAATGTTTTTTTTAAGAATTTAAAGGGAAACAAATTTCGGTAGTTTTGCTGCAGCACAATGATGCACTGCAGTGAAGTTTTCAGTTCAATATACACTCCTACATTACCCCTATGTATCCCCCCAGTATCCCTATGTCCTTAAAAGCATTTTAAAAACTTTAAATAATTGCCAATGAAGGCGAAAACAGTTGATTTTATACAACCAGACCATTCTCTTCCTTTTCCTAATTTGGCATTTTACCCTTATGTGTTACGGATAAAAAGTTAAAATTTAGATTTTCGTGAAAAAATATGGCCATATGTAAAATCTAAAAAAATCATTGGATAAAGCTCACACGCCTGCCTATTTCACCGCATTAGTAGAAGTTTCATAACTATATAAGATTTAAATAAAAAAAGTATAGGGTTGACTTTCGGTCCACACTGTATAAAGCACACACGACTGCCTATTTCACCGCATTAACAGAATTTTCATAACTATATAAGATTTAAATAAAAAAAGTATAGGGTTGACTTTTGGTCCACCCTGTCCTTATTCGGTGGACTATACAAGGGCAGCCTTGTATATCTCTATATAAGTGTATATATAGCTACGGTTTGTTTTCTCTATTCTATTATACGAAGGATCCTTCGCAACGAGTTTAGGTGTATATAAGGTCGTCTATGGAGTGCGGTATATATAGTTCAGCAGTTGAGCGAGTTGATGAAGCGGATAATAAAGGAGTCCAAGTTGATTTTCTCATCATCAAGCGTCCGGAAAATCGTTTGAATTCGCACCTAATAGAATCGAGCACAATGGAAATCAAATGTTGTCTCTCTTATTCTATATGTGTGCATGTCTGCAAAGTGCGTGGAAAGGGATGGCGCACATTGCCTTTGCAGAAGACGCAACTGGGGAGTTTGATAAAAAAAAAAGCATGAAGAAATTCACTTTGCGAGTGGGATGGCAAATTGGGGGAGGAAGGAAGCCATAATAAGCAAGGTGGCGCTTGTACGCATAGGAAATGCGTGTTGACTATACTTTTTGATTGTTGCAATAACAAGTTTAACTCAATTCGTCCTGACGGTGATCACTCTGATGAAGGCAGTCCCTCGGAGCCACCGCTATTGCTAAAGCCCGCAGCACTCAATCCAATTAGATGATACTATAACGAAGTATGAATTGGCGAATGACTTAACGAACGTAATCATATTTCCATTGTGTATAGGCCTAGTTGTTTGCTAGACGCGGCACCAAATGGTATAATGTGCTAGGCGGCATCACTAACTTAGATCTTTTCGATCTACACTATACTGCATGGTAAGCACAAATGGTAGGATGAGAATCAAGGTCTATTTTATGTGCTTTTCTTTCGCATAGATTGGGTGCATGGTTAGTGGCATCTGATTCAGGAAGCTTATAAAGTGTCTTCTGTAGACTTATATTTATACATGGTCTTATTACTCTAATATGGATAAAGCCTAATAAAGTTTGATAAAGTTTGAGTCTTACTCTTAAGACACGTTTAAAAAGTACCGACAATTAATCGCCAATATAGGCTCAAAAGGCGAATGCCGGGATAGTTCCCCAAAAAAACGGCCGCGACCGTATAAAGTTCACCTTAAAAATCTGGCACTTGGCCCCCTGCCACATGGCATATTACATGCTGATTGCAGGGTAAGAAATTGAATTGAATTGAATTGAAAAGTGTCTTAAGACCTACCCATTGTGGTCATGGCACGTGGCATCTTGCTCAAATGATATGTACACAGTCATGAATTGATATGTTTTGGGCATATTTAACACACTTTCAAACTTCCCACATTTTTCACATGGGAAAATGCTAAAACCGAGTCAGTGGCTTGTTCTATGTTCAGTAAGTGTTTTACCAAAAAAAAGTGTCTTTATTTTAACATTTTAAGACATTTGTTGAAAAGTGTCTTACATGTATGTGTGCAGTGGAAACACATTTAAAAAATCAATATGCAATATATCTTAAAATTGTCTTATGCATTAAATGCCTTCTTCTTAAGATTTATTGTTGCATAATTTTATATGGATAGAGCAAATACAAAGCTGCAATTATTTCCTTTAGAAAACCATCCTTGCTTTTTAGAATCTGAAGAAAATGATTTAGTTTTACTCTTAAGATAAGACCCATTTAACGAATTTTTAAGACAAAGACCTACCCACTAAGGTTATGTTGTATCTAGATAGAATGATGTGTACATGTCATTAATTGAAATGTTTTGAGTATGTTTAACACATTTGCAAACTTCCAACGTGTTTCGTTTAAGCTTTTAGTTATTAAAGAGGATATCAATGTTTTCAAATGTACATGTACATGTACATGTACATGTACATGTAGCCTACTACATATATTAACTCGCTTTATAAATGCTTTTTATACGATTTTTTTACTCGTTGTGTCATTTCTTAAACGGTGCATATTTAATTTTAATTTTAATAACATTATTTATTAAAAAATGCCAATAGTGTCAGTCATAAATGCAAATTACGTACGTGCATATAAGGACAAAATAATTATATAAAGAACACAAGCAACTCCAATCAGTGCACGCATGGATAAAAACATGTATTATGTATCAATCTTTATAGCTTTTACATGAATAGTTCTTGTGCATACTCTTATTTGCTCAGAATTTATATCGTTGCTTTATTCCATATTTCCTATAACAAACTTCATTAAATAGTAAAACCATGGGGGGCACCCTTGTTCAGCCTACTTCCAATGTTAAATACTCAATTGAAGTAAAAATGCACTCATGCATTTTTATGGAAACTCTTGAAACTAAATATACAAGGGTCAAATATAAATATTGTATACTTTAAGGGCTTCTAAAATTTCGTCAGTAAAGTTGGAGAATTTCTTTTTATGCTTCACTTCTTGTTAGGAATGGGCGCCATCGAACGGAATGCGTCAGGTATGCTAATTAATTAATTAGCATACCAATTGGAGAATAATATTTGACCCAACTTGATTAACAGCAATTATCATTCTGGCAAGTAGCCAGGACTGCAGCTATAAAAGGACCAGCAAAGTGGAATAGAACTCACTCCGGATCCAGCTTTAATTGTGCTAACAACTTTGCTGTATATTTGTCATGGGAATATGTTTTGTACAAAGTACTTTAATATAATATATAATGTTCATTATAGTTCAATGTCTCTGATTTGATTCTTCTGTCAAGAACCTCAGGTTAATTTAACTAAGGCATTTGCCAAGTGATAAATCCAAAACTTCTCTATAGGGAAAATTCTTTATTTTCATCATGCTATAACTGAAATTAAGCATATATTTAAAGATGAAATATATGTAAATTCCAGTAGTTAAGTTAGTTTGCAAAACATAGAATAAATCTTAAAATTAAGCCAACTGCACGACTACTTAATTACATCTAGAAATTCAACCATAACCTTAAAGCAGAATTGATTCGTTTCTATTTCAATTATTAAGTTCATTTTCAATTATTGCATTTATTTGCAATTCGCTATGATCTAGTTCCAACCTTAAATTCAAAGCAAATGTTGTGAAGACAGACCTATAGGCTAGTTCGAGGCCTAGGTGTGATCCAGGCTACGTATAAATAAACTGCGTGATACATTACTCGTATCACGTATACACTCGTGATTGAATTGTAGGGCCGCTATTGAGTTATACGAAAAGATGGAAAAGATGTTATTTGCGAATTTCGCATCTTGCTATATTGCCTGGATGCATCTATAAAAAAGTTAACTTATGCTGACAATAAAGAGCGTAAAGTAGAAAATGTTGAAGGTACATCGTGAGATATACGAGACACCGAATTGAAAATATACCTATATGACAGGGTTCCATCACTTATCCATAAAGCAACGACATTACTAGAGGAATTCACAGAAACTCTGAATGTTATATATGTTCATAAAAATGCTAAGAAAGTTGACTGGGCATCCAACCTAATCATGAAAAGAATATTACAGAATGGTGCTAACTGGTTTTTGTAACATATCACCCTCGAATTTAAATAAAATGACTCAAAGGTCTATTTATCTTTCTAATATATGTGTACTATACCTTGTACAATGAAACATCTTTATTATTTGCATGAATACAGACAGTTTATGTATAGATTAACCTGGAAAACATGAGTCACCTCAAGAGATATGGCTCGATCATCCATCCCTGCATCTACAAAAATGGGAATTCCCCATTCCCCATTTTTCTCATTTTAACATATTTTGACTTAAAATATATATTTTTACATGCATATTTTAATCAAGAAAATAATGCTTAGATCTATACTAGATAGTCGTAGGCTACAATTATTTAATGAAACGAATATTCGCTAACCTATTAAAAAACTTGTTAATTTATGATTGTTAATACAAAAATGACATGGAAAAACTTTTAATAATAGTTTGTGTGATCCCAAGTTGAATTCTAGCTGGTTATTTGCTGAACAGAACATGATAAATTCTGTATGGTGAACAAAATAAGTTGTTAGGTACATGTATACATATGCACAGTATATATATGTTTTTAAAATTTCAGTCATCAGAATGGTCAGGATAATTTTTTTTTAACTGAAAAAGTCAGTGAAGTTGAAAATACCATTACTGTGGGAATTTCCCTGCAGCATATGGGATACTGAAGTAGGTGCTAATTAATTTACTGCCTGCAGTAATGATAAGTAATGATATGAAATTTAAAAACCAAAAAAATTTAGACCATTTGGAGGCGAGAATTTTACAAAATGGCACATTCGTTGTACATGTCCATGTAATACAGGGTGTCTGAACCTTTTTGCTAAGATTCAATTTTAGCATATATGGTACGTTTGCTTGAAAATGGAGGTGAATATGGAATACTAGACTTTCTTTCCAAGGTGTTCAATGCAATGAATCTGGAAATGTAGGCCTATACCTATAGCTCACGTATCTTGTTCCTCGGCGTATGCAGAATAGATACAAGAGCTGAGTGCGGGTGTGGGAAGCACATTTGCCTAATTCACTTATGTTAAGAGACCTGATTCCATTACGTGAATAATGGCATAATCCCATTGCCGTTTGGCATGCACATTGATGCTACTTTGCATCATTGTTCAAGTTTCAAAGAATAATGGAAAAAGAGGGGGAAATGAGAGACAAGATCGGAATATAGACGCGCATTCACAGTTCAAATGTGATTTTCTGACCGAAAAGTACGCTTAATAAATATAATGGGGGAAGCCAGCCCTCTCCCTTAATAGAAATCCATCTATGGGTCCCATGTATTAACCGCGTGAAGTAAGTTTATTTGCAGTAGCCTATAATGTAAGTAACAATACATAGCCATTTGTAAATTATATTCGCCGCATTATAGATGCCGAGAAAACAAAAAATAGTGTTAAGTCACTTCGAATAAAAAAAATAGTCATAATTTCATATAGAAAATGTATGTTGTAATTACAGGTATATAGGGTTAATAGACTTAACATATATTAAGCTTTTCAAAGAAACGATTGCATTTGGGTGTATTTCATCAAGATATGTGCATGCTGCTATAGCTACTATAGGAATATTGATTTTAATATATAGAAACTTTCATAAGCTTTAAATATGGGATTATATATGATATTTTCATTATCTGGCTAATGTTACCAATTTAACTGCAACGTATACAATGTTTGCTGAATTATTAACTGTGTATTATGAGCACACGAGTAGCAAATGGAAAGTTATGCAAATTTAATATTGTAATGCATAACTTGGACTCGAAAGCTGAATTTCTTTTAGACATTGATTTGAAAATGTACAATTTCGTTTGCTAATATACGTGTTACAATTTAATATTCAATTGGAATTGAATGATATAAGCTATAGATACTTTTACACGGTGCCCAGTTATCTGTAAAATCGAGAAATATATTCTTGAATTGGTGTTGAAATTAGTGTTAAACACCAGTTAATGTGTTTTTAGTACTATTTTTAGTACATGTACTGACCTTTTCATTTTATTTTTAAACAAATGCATTCTATACGATTGAGACATCCGAAATATATTTTCAAATGCATTGTAAAAAAATCCATGGTGGAACTTTAGGATAAATTTCCCAAAATGTAGAGCGAAATTTCTTCTATAAGTTTGGTAGTTCCAGTTTGAAAATAAAGTAAACCAAAAAGCTGAATTAATACACGAAAAAAGGCAAAATTTTGGTCTTCTGTACATTTAAATTTTATGAAATTTAAGGATAAATTTTACAAAATGTGGAGCGAAATTCCTGTTAAGTTGGACACGATTTGTGTCTTCTGTACATATTTAACGTTTGACAGGTGTTGCACATTTCAAAATACATGTACACTGTATATTGCCGTATATGGGTTTCAGCATGGAATATTATATTATATTATTAAACAGCGACCGAAATTTACTGGACAAAATTGGTTTAATTCTGCATTTCTGCATTGATTTTACAACGAATGACCCATCAACAAATTCGGACGCCATCTTGGAAACATGTCCATGCAACTGGATTTCCAATGGATTTCCAACGATAAAACAGCATCAAAGTTTGTATTTTTGTCTAGGTCTATTGGGATACGAACCTAGGTTTATCACACGTGTGAGAGCCTCGAAGCTTCTATTTCCTCTTGTATTTTTGCTCCAACGTGACACGTGACCCCTCACAGCATGGGATAGGAGCGCCGTACGCTCCCTATTGTAAACCCGTACATCGCATCCTCGTATTGGATGCAACGTGTGAGGATTGCATCAACGTTGCATGTAAGATATAAATGAAGTCTGATCAAAAATCAATTGGGCGAATTAAATTATTGATATTGTAAGCGGGCAACGAGCTTTTACTTTGTTTATGTGGCCCACGCTGCATTGAGCTGCTTAGCACACGTATACGTGCGTATATAAAGGCTAGCCGCACATCTTTGCATGGCGACTTTTTTTCTATCTCCGCCAGCCCGAAATTGAGTTTACGCTGAAAAATCTAATTTCGACTTAAAAGCAACGTTTTGATAGATGGTGCTTCATTGAAATAACGTTGTTTTGTTGTGCTATGGTGCCAGCTCTTGCAAACCTAATAGAGAAACATTGCATGCCGGGCCCCATGCATGCCGTCACAACTTTATACACTTATATAGAAGGCGGCAGGGCGAATTTACGCCACTTTTCTTCTATATTTTAATACGTAAGCGTATGTGCACAAACGAAACCTATATATAAACGTGCTTATATATATGGAATTAGAAGACGTAATGGACGTTCGTTGTCGTATGGTTTAAGCATTACCGGTAAACTCGTTTTGCATTCAGGGTCATGCGTTTTAATATTCAGCACGCGGATATAACGATTTTTGTATATCGAAACTTCTATTTATGTAAAGTTAGGTGCCGCACTTGCAAGTAAAAAAAATAAATTTGAGCTGTGGAAAGAATGTTCTGCTCTAAAACATTGTACTAAGCCGTGTTTTAACAATGTAAATGTATTATCCACAAAGGGATCGTCGATGTATTTTTTGGTGAAAAATTAATGGGAAATGGTTTTATATGGTTTTAATTGTATGAGACCCTATTGTTGTGAGGTCACGTAACCGGATTATTTAAATTAAACAATAAAGACCAATAATCTCCTAAAACCTGGTAAAGTGACCACGTTGCATAAATTGGTTAGTAGTGCATACAACATGTATGTTTTCCTTCATGACATTTTTCTGTAAAGTGACCACCTGTATAAAGGTGGTCACCTTTATCAGGTTTTACTATGAAACCGCGTATAGATATCAAGGTCTCATTTGGTCCCAATGCTTAATTGTTTATATCCACATAGTAGCATTTTCTCTATACAAGTATATTACTTAATTAGGTACCCTATACACTAGTGAAAAATCCTCATAGTATGATCTATAAATCTTGTTGAGTATGTTTTTATTAAAGATTAAAGTAGGGCCTTATGATATAATAAATTCCTAATATTTTCTTATTACGGCACTCATGCGCCGTATATATGGAGGTCCCATATAATGAAATCCCTATAATGTAGGGGTGTCATTGCCAATTGTCTCACATATAATCTCATAGTTCTCGTTGTTTTTCTCTATATAAGACAGTTTTAAATTTTTCACTTGGAAGTCATTTAAGAAATCAAGAACTTTTGTTGGTCGTAAATTTCCACCATGCCTTTCGTCTCTTTAGAATGAGCCCTGTATACAACAAAGCCAAACTTTAAAAGTTTCGCTCATAGGTGACCTATTGATAATTTCGTCAAAATCTCGTTCCAGGCATTATTTGCATAAATGCAAACCAAATGTGAATTTAACACCTTCTATTTGGGACACGTCATATTACCTTTATGTCCATTATTATTGAATTTGCATGTTGTTATTTAAATTCGGTCCATCCATCGAAATAGGCCGCTTTCCAGCTCTTCATCGGTAACATATGCAATGCCTGTTGACAGACGAAACTATACAGTGAAGATGTTCCAGAAATTTGCACACGAAAAACGCCCATTAAACATTACGTATTCCTTGCATTTAAACCTTCAATATTTATTATTATTATTTGGAAAGGGATGAATGTAAGAAAATTAAGGACCATATACATTGATTGGGCTATGACATTTGAAATAATTAAAAGATTCAACAGGCCCATTCATTTTCCCGTTAGATATATGACATGAAAATCAACGAAATACAGTTAGTGAAACCTGTGAATAGCGCACCCGCTTGGGACCGAACGATGGGGTGTGCTACTTGAAAGGATATGCTATATGCAGGTTCAGTTAAAGAGATAGCCACCCACCCACGGGTATATACATGTACAACTTATGTTTTCAACTGCACACATATCATGCACGTGTACACCAGGACATATTCATGTGCATGTACATGTTTACAGCTGTACACATTTGATATGTACGCACATGTACATGACTACATTTATACAAATGCAAACATGTAAGTGTATACATGCTGTAAATATTACCATAATTAAGATGCACAAAGAAATTTTTCATGTTTTTTTAACATACATGTAAACAAACCGAAAAAAATTGCTTTGGCGTACGCTCTTCACAGGTAAAATCGTGATTCTGTCCCAGGAAACCAGTGAGCAAGTCGCGTTTCGCAGGTAATACGCTATAATAAGGTAAGTTTGTTCTATAAAATATCGATCCGTGCCGACTTCCAGCTGGTAGTACGCTATATGGAGGGCCCTTATTCCCAGGTTTCACTGTAGCTAGTCCATCTTTTGGTAGCAATATTATATAACTTAAGTAGTTTTCGAATTCATCATTGTGTAACAGTTCCCTCGTCTCTCACCAGGGGCCATCGCTTGAACTTGTCGGTCCCAACGGGGTTCTTGTTGTGTGCTGCTCTAATGATATGCTATACGATGGGGCTTCTGGCTTCTCTCTCTATGTATGCCAAGCGAGACATATCTTCTAATAACGCGAGACATTAATTGGTTTAACATAACGTCCGATATTAAGTTGCTATATATTTAATGATAACGAGTATCAAATGAAATTAAACAGTTAGTGCTTGCGCTTATGTTTGGAAATCTGTAATGTGTCGACTTCGGTATTTAATGACGTGTCTTCTGCAGAAGATATTGTGTCAGGACATGTGGAGCGAATATACATGCATTTTGCAGAGGAAGACATCAAATTGCGGATCAGATTTAAAGCAAATTATCGCTGCTACGGACTGCAGGATCCGCTTGCATAAATCTCCGATGACGCCAAATCTTAACTGAAATTCATAATTAAGTAATTTAATTAGAAATCGCAAATGTAATTGAAATCCAATTAATGAAACTACTTAGATCGGAATTGAATTACGTTGCGATTGAAATTGCTACATCCTCGTTCATTTGCATCGAATTAAAAAGACCCTTGTAAGACTGCAAACATACCGTACTCTGGTGTAAACAGTGATTGCCAACATTTTGGGGTCAACTTTCCACTTGACCCCGGGTTATACAATATCGTATTAGTTTCTACAGTAACACCTGGTTATATATCGTATTAGTTTCTATACAGTAA
Source organism: Xestoiulus laeticollis (assembly GCA_034698905.1). Classification (NCBI taxonomy): domain Eukaryota; kingdom Metazoa; phylum Arthropoda; class Diplopoda; order Julida; family Julidae; genus Xestoiulus; species Xestoiulus laeticollis. Next base: position 3,136 of record JAQGCC010004317.1, on the reverse strand, counting down.
TACCTGGTTTTAAATCGTATTAGTTTCTACAGTAACACCTGGTAAAGTGACCACCTCTGCATTGTGACCTGCACCTTTCATAAATTAGTTTTAGTGCGTAAAATATCGTGTGATTTTCTTCAGAAAAGTTCTCTGTATAGTGACCACCTGTATACTGTGACCGAATTTGGACATTTTTTTGGTGTTATTTTTAGCAGGTTTAACTGTATTTGCATATTCCCCGAAGTTGAAATTTAAAAGCTGAATGTCCCCAGTCATATATCGTAACGGTACTTCTTAAATTATTTTGGCATGTGCACATGCGCGATTGACGTCATTTAAACGGATTAATATCCATCCTCAAGCATGCAACTCTAGTTTTTTGACGTGGCTGAAATGTAGAAGCTGAATGCCCCAGTCATAGAGTAACAGCGCTTCATTTGCATCACGTGTTCAGTGATCATATTGTAATGGCGCTTCATTGAAGTGCCATTCAGGATGCATTGCCTTCACTTCCATTTCTGGTAATGCAAAGATATGTTTTATCAGTCTCTTTAAATTTGGCGAGGTCACGCGGTTTATCCACTTGGCGCGCATGCGCACATCTCTCTGACTTAATAGGAATTTGGCGGATTTGTATTTCATTTAAGACAACATAAAATTTTGTATATACTCTAATTTTACATAAAAAATAAGTTTAATATCTGTTAAAATAAGTTTAACTCTAAAGATATGACTCTAAAGATATCAATTTGTCCCTAGTACATGTATACGTTTTAGCAACATTTCAACATATATAGCAAGAAGCGCCCTTTGGTCGGCATTTTGTCCCTAGCAAAGGATCATTTGCAAACGGATCTGTAATTGATTTGATTAGCGAAGATAGCGGCGAGAAGTATCAGGTCTTTAATTTCTATATAAAAATATCTCATTTTTTTCATAGCCAACCGGCAACCGTGCCTCAATGCATTGAATTAGGTCTTTACCGCAGCGCCCCCTGTGTTTCTCTAAGTCCGATGCGCCGTAGAAAGCGGAGAACTTGGCTAATGCAGTTATAGAAAACGCAATATGGGACTTGATGGAAATAAGATTATGGTCGATTTGCATATTGTTTGCTTCGCATAGCGATGTTTTTAAAATGTTACTTAATTATTTCATTAAATACTAGTTGTTGCACGCAGCATGCCGAATGGCGAAATAGAAGGGGGAAAAAAAATAAAAAGTTACTGGCCCTAGAATAGGGTTAGGTTGCCTAGCGACGGGACGCTGTATGTGGAAGTAGTATGGGAGTAAAGGGGAGGGGGGGGAGGGGGAAGGAGTATAATAGGCCCTAGTGAAATTGTCGTTGAAGGGGGAAAACTGGTGCGAGGAGAGTCACGTACACGTTCGGGCCGTGTCGGATTTCTCGTCTAATTTGTCAAGGCAAACAGGGCCTAATTGTACGAGTTCTGGTGAGTAAATTAACGAATGTAATGACGGAGCGTAAATTACATCAAGGGCTAATCCGATTTACCTCGTGATTTGCAGCGTAGTAATCAACAAAGGCACGCCGGAGCGAATGGCAATTAAATATTTATATGAAGACCCTATAGACTTTTAGGGACCCGGATTGGGATGTTGGATAAAAAAAAATAGTAGACTAGCTCGTCTATCTATAGCACTTTTGGAAAGCCGCCCTATATGTATGATACAAAATTCCTCATTACACCCATTATGCCCTGGATGACCCTAATTTATGACCCCTCGTTTATGGCCGGACACAAAGGGTAAGAGGACGATAATGATGACGTACGGGCTTGACCGGAATCGGAAGGTCCGTTTTGCAAGCGGTCAATGATGGCCATAACGGCTCTATTCTCTAATGCACTGCATTTGGGATAATAAGGGAGATTAATTTTTAATCTGTTTTGTTTTGACGTTTATCTGAGTGATGATCCTTGAATTTTAGCCTTCGGACGAATTAAAAATCCACACGTTATACCATATACCCTGTTCGTTTCACTAAAATTGAAACTGATGTCAAACAAACTTCTCAACAACATAAATGTAACAAATTCACATATAGGTCCTAAACGTTTTGTAAAATAAATATAACGCATAAATTGTAATGTTAATTTACCTTATTCTACTCTAGGATCCGTATTTGGAAAACAACTGTATGGTTAAAATGGAAGCAGCCATGTTAGAAATGCGATGTTAAAAAATGCGCCACCAGGGGACCTGAACCAGAATTATGGTAATGTATTACATGTGTAGCTGCGTATTTTTGTTTGCTTGTACGTATATAAGGCACCTAAATACTAAATGCACAAATAGAATACAGTAGAACCTGCCTAAAATAATACTCTTGGGACTAGGGAAAAATATTATTTTAAACAGGTTTATCTGTAAACATGCTACAGTGCATATAGCAGCAGGGAATTCCCCCGTTTTTTCAATTGGCAGTACATGTACATGTATGTTCAAATAAAATTGTTGAGCATGACTGCAGTTGACTATATGCATGTATTAGTTACAATAAGCCTACAATTGTACATTGTACTGCAGATGGTATATTCATATATTGCATATAGTAGGCCTACTGCATAAAGTATTGCATATACAGTGTAGTAGGCCTACTGCATAAAGTATTGCATATAGTACTGTATATATACACTGTAGTATACTCTTCCTCTTAAAAATCTGGCACTTTTTTCCCTGCCACATGGTATGTTATATGCTGACTGCGGGGTAATGCATTGAATTGAAGTATATTGCATATAGTATATCGGGTATATATGTATATTACAAGGGAATTTTAAAATTCCCCACAGTCCCAATCTTTGGAAGTACACTTAGGCTATTTTTAATTACTTATTGTTTATACATTGCTTATTACATATCGAATAAGCATGTAATACTGATTTTGTTTATAACGTTGATGAAGGTCTTTGAAATTCAAGAAGTTTTTCTTGGTAAGGAAAAATGTTGTTCGTAATGTAGGACAAAAATGATTTAATATACGAATATTATACCTGTCTAATAAACCATGCCGTGCTTGAAGGGGGAAGCTGAATAATGTGTGTTCTGCCGAAATTAGTCGATGCATTCAAGGTCATTGCAAGGTCAACTTTGTTTTTTTCAATACAAACCCATACATTTTATTACTGATTCGGAA
>JAQGCC010004316.1:0-13379 GCA_034698905.1 Xestoiulus laeticollis | reverse complement strand
AATTTTGGAAACTGTTAGGAACAAATGAAATGTACGAGGACCTAGCATAAATATTCTATTATTTGTTTAATTTTTTTTATGTATATGCATATTCCATTTCATGGAAATATGTCTGTAAAGTTTATAATTGTAGAGGATCTGGTAAACTTTATGGACATAATTCCATGAAATGGAATATACAAATACATAAACAAAAAATTTAAAGAAATAATAGAATATTTATGCTAGGTCTTCGTACATCTATTTGTTCCTATCAGTTTCCGAAATTAAATAAAAAAATAATTTAGAACAAAAAGGCTTATTCTGTTATGCAACCCTCTTAAATTACTATATACATGTAGAATGTTAATTGTGTTCATGCTCACTAGGTATATCTCTGTAGTTAACAAAAATACTCATAACTTTTGAAATTATTATTTTTTTAATGAAAATGTTTCGGATTATACGTTCTTGCTTTTTTTTTACAAAGAATTGAAAAATGCAGAAAAAATAGAAAACTCCAGTGGTAGCTACTGCAGCACTGCAGTGAAGAGCTCCTACAGTACAAGTAAGTCGCTTCACTGCAGTGCACTATAGTTGCTAATAAACAAAAAACTAATTTTATATCTTTTCTATTTGTATTGAATTTCGGTATCTATTCTAAACTAGTCTATAGCTTAAATTTATTTATTTTTGAATGTCAGCCAAAGTTTGATTATTTTCTTATTGATTACCTGAAACACATCTTGATGTCTCGTTTTATTCACTATCAAGACTTGATACTCCTCGTTTGTAACTACATCTTCCATACTTGTAAATGGAATTTTTTCTTCTTGATAAGCAAGGAATGATGTGAAAATCGACGTATAATGGGCAAACATCGCTAGCACAGCTATAAGTAAAGTGCCATAAACAACTTTCGATGGCAATCCAGGCGGATATTCAAATACTAAAATTTAAAATAAAAATTAGAAATTATTTATGTACTAATTGGTTGCTGGTGCCAGAAAGAATAATTTCATATAACTTAATTTGTACGGTGTCAAAAAGACTTTTCACATTACATTGTGAAAAAAAGTTACTGTCTTTTTTTTAATAAAAAAAATTATAGGAAATACATCAGTAATACCTTCTTCTAGGAATGTTAATGTTATAAATCTGAAGGTCATTGTGTGGACTTTTTCTGATTGTGTTACGTGTCTTCTAGAACGTGGACTGATCATCATGACCACATATATGGCAACAACAATGAAAGCCAGTGCTACGAATATGAAGATCCAAACCAACATGGTGAATGGCAATAAGTAAGTGGTCGGTGGAATTATCGGATCTGGTCTGTTATATATGATTGCAAAGTGGGCTTTTGTTATAGGACCCACGTATCGGACTCCTTGCCGACGTCCCGGAGTCATCGCCAGCACATTCATGCCCATATCCACCTCCTATTGGAAATTATAATCTCAAGGTAAAAACTCATTATCAGTGAATTAGATTGAATTCTTACATGAAAAGTAATCAATAATATTACCCTGCGGTACAGTCTTCCCGCAAATCCCGTGAAAGTTCCATTCTCATTGGTACCGAATTGCTCATCGGTTTCTCTGAATGTATACCTGTAATGAATAAAAAAATAATTATTACTTTTCCGTTTAATAATTGATAAAATTAACACGTAATTTGAGATATAAACTAAAACTTACCTAATATTCAACGTCTCGATTATCATATCGAACAATTCTCGAAGATAACCGGTTATGTACAAAGTGTCATTCGTTCTGTTGAAAAATGTATAAGGTTTATGCTGAAAAATAAATAAAACCATTTTATTTTGTCTAATAATTAGATTTTAGTTTAAAAATGTTCCATATTTGTTCATTTTACTGCAGGGTTGAATGTTTATTTTGACATAATTGAGTCTCAAAATTGTCCTCTAGTTGAGCTCTGGTAATTTTTTATTTTTTATAAAAGACATTAGTTTGATTGATCTTACTTGAAATACAGCCATTCGAACTCTTCTTCCCTTTAATCGTCTTTCTCTGTCGCTATCTTCTAATGTTTCCAACATAAATAATTTAGTAATTTGATTCCAATGCGCAAATTTCACCGTTTCTGTGCTATTACTCCCCAGACTAAAGAAGGCATCTAATATGTCAATGTCTGGAGTACTCTTCAGGTATGCTGGAAACTATTATACCAGAAATATATCAATTTTTTCATATACAATGTCATGAAATTTTTTTTTTGGTCTTATATGTTAGTCAATATTTTTTTTAATATTTACAACAAGAAAAACATAAATAACCTTACTTTGTCAATTTCCCTGATGAATAATTCCACGTTTTTATTGCTTAGCTCACAAATTTGGTGTTTTTGTAACCAATTATTCATTAAATTTTGATTTTCCGAAGACTTCCAATAGCGTCTAGATGAATTAAATGAAATATCCTATAGGTGTATCCAAGAAAAAGTTTTTTTTTAAAAAATTAAGCTTATGGAATAAAGAATTGATACTTATATTAATCTGTCTTATATAACATTCTTACAACACTATGTCCCATAAAAATAATTAGTTAAAATAAAAAATAAACTAATTTTATCTGTATTATCGAGCAAGGTTTACAGGAGTGCATTTTTTAAAGAAAATCTAATGTAAAAAACTGAAACATGTTTTTCTTTAATTTTTTAAACGTTCAGTTGTGTTTTTTTCTACCTTGTTTATTTTCCATGACATCAATGTCACTTGTGAATTTGGGGGTATGTCCACTCCTATTAGGGCTTCCGGTACTGTACGGGTAGTTATTATCCATGTAAGGTTACCACTCATGAGATCAAGCGAATTTGCCTGCAATACAGGACTTATTTGTTAAAAATTCATCCTAGAAAGTTCCTTAGCTGATAAAAATAGATTTACCTCATATATAATAGCATTGGTAAGCTCTTTCTGACATATTATAATGATGTTCTTTTGCGAATTTGTCAGTTTGATTATTTCTTCAGATATGTTACTTGTTGGTCTCATTTCTATCATTACAGCTGCAATTGATCTTAATCTTAGATATCGCAGCGTTTGGAAATTATCAGTTTCGATCCCTAAAAATTGAATTTTATTACAATTACAGATTCATTGGTATAAATTCTGTAACTTTGCTAAAATATTTTCGTATAGACTAGCTTACCTGAATGTTCATCGTAAATAAATGCACCATTGAACCTCTTCCAATACACCATAAGATCAACAATACTTTCGAGTATATTGTGAGTTCTTAGATAATTAATGTTATCATTTTTCTGAATTGTGTTTAAGTGCACAACCTTTGAAAATGGATATTTACATAGAATAGATTCATCGATTGAAATTGTGTTATTTAATGCTGATACAACAAATTTAATAAATGCACTTTCATCGCAAGAAACCTCAAGTTTTATACTTTCTGAATTCACTGACAATAAGTCACAAACTGAAAAAAAAAATGCGAATTATTTTTTTCAAAAAGGATTTTTATTATTACATGCATAAACATATTTAATAACAAATATGATCGATGCTTATTTATAAAAAAAAGTATTTTATCAGAAAAGTTGTTGAGTTAGACAATAAATGATTAAATGAATTTATTAAAATTATCTAAAAAGTTTACCTTTTTCCACAACTGAATGCATTGATGAATTATTAGAAATAATCACTGTTTTATCATGTTGCTCGATTCTTGTTTAATTTCGCATTTTTAAGTAATTGTGAAACAACATTATTTTAAATATTACTTATATAAACGAAAAAAAAATTGTTACCTGTCGCATGGCAATCATGAAGTAAACCTTTAATTATCCACAAGTTTATCATTAATATAACCGGATTAAAGCACCGCATCAGCCCTAAATTAATTTAAAACAATCACATTAGAAGGGTTTAAATGTAAAACCTATTATATTAAAATATATATTTTTTTTAAAATTCATGGAATATTATTTGTGGAAGAACGCTTTCTACCGTGCTAACATTTATTTTGAAAGCAAAAAATGATAATATGCTACATCCTTTTATCTTCTTTATATTTGGCTATATGACGTATGGTGCCAAATTTTAATACCATTTTAATGAATGAATAATTAATCCACCGTATTATTCTTGTTTTTATGGCTGAAAACAATACCTGTAGGTGGAATAAGATCTTATTGGAATATTCCATGTCCTTTGTTTATGTTCAAATGGTCTTGTTATTTCATTGTTCAAATATTGGGGTAAGCTAATTAATACATCAGCAGGGCTTATTTTCGATTTGCATCGGATATGCCAATTATGTTTTACGAACAATGTAACTAATTTTTAAAACCCATGAAGGTTGACATGCAACGAAATAGTCGATATTGATGCAGCAATTCATTACACTATATTTTGGTTATTGCTTAAATTTGTTTTCAGCCTAATTGTATGACTATACTTTAAATTTAATTTTATTATAATTAAAGCTACACATTAATGAAAATCTAATCAACTACTCAAATTAAACACTGTAATTTATTCAATTACACATGTAATATATATAAAATGCATTTATTGTGATAACATATTGTAAAGTGACATTACTAGTTAGAATTTCTATTACGAATACTGCATGATTGAAGAAGGCTAATGATATCTTTGAAATATGACCAAACATGTTTACAATTTATTATCGCACATCTTGATATGGTCATTAATCGACGAATTATCGAAATAAATAATTTCCCGAGCATGTATATATACTTGTACATATACTACGGTATGTAATACTGCAAACTTTTGTTTCATGCCACTTACTTGATATGAAAATCTGTAATTGTTGATGCTATAAAAAAATGGTTCCACACATTATTTTCACAGTCTGCATTATTTTTGTAGTCGAGGTAACAAATATACCTTTTCAACATTCAAATCATTTCAACCAAACTGGTAAGTTTTTACTGATTTTTTTTTACCCAATCACAATTATAAAAGGTGATTGAAAATATTTGCAATTTTGGATTGGCATTTTAGTGATTACTGATCAATCCAACTCATCCAAGGGTAAAGTTCTGTTACAATCAAAATTAGAAATTGGGACCAGGAAGCTCACCAAAAACTACACTATTCAGAAATTTAATTTTAATGGAGTTTACGAAATAAACATGCATTGCATTCTGAAATCTCTCTTTGGTTTGATGCAAATTTGGAAATGTCGAAACGCTTTATTTATCATAGATTCGAAAACAGGTAGGTGATTTTTGAACTAAAATTACCCCTAACATCTTATTAGATTTATCTAATTCCTTTGTTTATGAATTGTCATTAGGTCTTACTGTTGCAGAAATCACTAAGTTTTTTTCTGATAGACAACTACGTGTTGATGTATATTTCATTAATTCCATCAAAGATATAGATTCGTATATTGTCGATGAGATTATAAAACATCGTTTCATCGTTCTATTATGTACTGAGAAAAATACAGAATATATTCTAAAAAAGGAAAGTTAATACTTTTTATTTTAAGTCCTCCCACATAAACATAAACTTAACTAATTTCCTCAAAATAAAATATATTTGCTCTTATATCTGTAACTTTAAACAAAATAATATTATTAATAATGATAAAGGAAAGATTGAAATTAATAATTATTAATCGTTAATTTTTCTAGGCTAAAACCCCAGACCTTTTCACCGAGATGCACATTTGGATCATAGTAGCTCAGATTAAATCAAAATACTGGTATTCTACTGATTTGAGACCTTATTTCAATTCTTCATATTCCCAAATAACAGCAGTAATACCATCAACAGATGTACGTGTTTTTATCATTTAATATTGAGAGTAATTTTAAATGGCATAGTAAAAACTATTCAGCTTTGATATGGATTTTAACAGGGTTTAGAGATCGACATCTACGATGTGTTTTACAGCTCACAAACAGGACAAATAGAATATATAAAATTTGCAACTTGGAGAATTGAATATGGTTTCAAATTATTAGACTTTTTGGATAAAACACTTTCTCATTTACAACTGAGGGGACGCCATATCAGGGTTATATCATTTTCTGTAAGTAGTTCTATCTCTTAAAATATTTCTTGTTTATAGGGACAGATTTAATTTAAATTTTGTGTATGGAATAGAACCTTGGACCATATGTTGTTTTTGATAATACTTCTAATTTCATTACTGGCTATGTTGTTGACGTGTTTTTTATCCTCGAACAACATTTAAACATGAGGCAAGTCACATTTTAAATGCTACCATAATCTCAATGTCTGAATTTAAAAAAAAAAACACATATGTTTTCATTTAGATTAAATATTACCATTGACCATCAATTAACATTTGGTACGGAAATCAATGGTACGTTCAAAGGCTTCTTGGGATACTTGAAAAATGGAGTGAGTTAAAATTAACAGTGAAAATTTGCAAAACTATGTAATAAATACAAATATAAAATGTTTGTATTTTTAATTTTTTATTGCTTTTCAGCAATACGACTTAGCATTAACAGTGGCGGCCATTGTAGATACACGCAAACGTGCAGTTCGATACTCTACAGCCCCATTGTGTAGCAGCTATAATATCTTGTGTTACAACAAACCGGAAGCTACTGTCCCACCAACAATTTATCTGCTTCCGTTTGCTGAAGATGTATGGTTTTGTGGTGCATTTGGATTAATGATTTTATTCATTTCTTTGGTTTTGGTCGTTGTTCTTAATCCTATGGCCAAAATGCCCTTGGAAACAACAAGAAAGAAGAAAACGTGGTCTTATTGGTTTCTTTCTGGAACATTTTTTATTTACGGTAAGTAAGAAAATAGCCTTTTCATTAATGTTTGAAGTAATTAATGGTCTGTACAATCATTTTATTTTTAATGCAATAGGAAATTTAAAAATATACATGTGATGTAAATCCAAATTATAAAAAAGTACAGTGGGTATAATGTAGCATACAGTGTAGATATGAAAAGCTGACTTCTGGCTTTAATATATTAGTACATGTACATGTACATTACAATGTAGTATAATGCAATTTTCATATTACTTAAATTTATATCATGATATCATGAACTAGTATTAATTAACTAATTCATACAGTATGTATACAGTCGGCTCTCGCTATAACGAACGGCAACGGGATGGGGCATTTGTTCGTTATATCTAGCGTTATTCGTATAATCATACTGAGAGGTTTTAATTTTTACACATTTTTTCCCCTATTTCATGGCTTTTTATGTACATGTACAATTTTTTACCGTCTGAAATGACATGTTCGTGTAGTTTTTTGCCCCAGCAATACTTCGGTCTTCCATTGAACATCAAAAACACAATTTTTTGCCAAAATACTCGTGGAATTTGTTTGCAGTATTTTGAGTACCCCTTAAATAAACGCTATAATCTTTGAAGATATTAAGTTTTAAATTCAATTCTTAAAATCAATAAAAATATGAATCTCATGACGTACACTGCAGAATTCTTTGTCTCAAACTTAAGACATCGAATTGCTGTTAGCCCCAGGCCACACTAGGCTGGAAACGCGCGTTTGGCTAGCCTCAAACAGGGCATCGAATTTAATCTAAATTCTAGAATTATAAAATTTGCATATTAATATCTCGTGCGAAAATTCTTTTTTAATTAAAAGGCTTGTTTGAGGCTAGCCAAACGCGCGTTTCCAGCCTAGTGTGGCCTGGGGCTTAATTCGTTATAAACATAATGTAATGTACATGTAGTCATTTAATATTGTGTTATAGTGAAGGTACTAGCCGAACCGTTCGTTAAACTGAGAGGCTAATAATGTAAATTACAGCACATACTAGTATGAAAGAAAGGCATTTTGGTCGCGACCAGCCACTCTGTTCGTTATATCGAGAGCCGACTAAATTGAATAATTTTCAACATATTAAACATTTTAAGTTAGAATGTTAAACTTGTCGAAATACACCAACAATTTATAGCCTCCTATTTTTTATGTTAATTTTAGCGTTTCATGAACCCCCTGGCTATTCAGGCCGCGTCGTCTTCTTCACCTTGATCACTTCAACGATGATCTCATTTGCATATTACAACTCCGCTTTCACTTCATTCTTAACATATAGAGAAGTCAAGTTACCCATCAGAAATCTAGAGGAAATGGTTGCAAACAAAGACTACAAACCTCTGCTTGTTAAGCAGTCATCGATGCACTTGACTTTTCAAGTAAGTTTTATGTGTATTTTTAGAGCAGCTATAATGTATATTCCAATTCAAAAAATTCAAAAAATATTGCACCATCAAAACTATCCCCATAATTTTTGTTTCAGGAAACCCAAGGTGGAATCTACCAAAAAGCTATGCAAAGAATTACTGATGGAGGTGACAGCAGTTTTGTTACCACTTATGAGGCTGGTTATGCTAAAATGTTGACTGGGAAATACGTTTTTATCACGGATGGACCTGGCACTCATTACTTGGCTAGAGGTAATTGTAAAGTGACCTTTACTGGACAATACATGAAGCAATATTACCACCTCGTGGGACGGTTCGAGTTTCCTTATACAAGTTTCATTTCAAGCAGGTAAGACTATTAAATAATTCATCTTATTTTATGGGTTATAATGAGGATATTGTTAACCAAGACAATGGCTATTCTGTATTGGCCATGCTTATTTTAATATTAATTATGCATAGCTGTAGACATAATTACCTATAGCTTATATTGCGTTGCATATAGTTATGATAAATTATGGTGGGCAATTAATTTCCATAACTTAGCCTTGGCATTATTCTATTACCTGACAAATGGTCTGATGTATTTTCCTCCATGCTGTGTTTGATGCATTAGCTTAATCCGCTTGGCTGAATATGGAATTCTTCACCGTTTGAAAAAAATGCACTTAAGTTCCGAAAACAGCCGTTGTGGTCATGAAAGACTGTCTTCTTATACTCTCGATTTTTCACAAGTATTTACACTTTTTGTTTTTCTTCTACTGATGGCATTGATATCACTTATAGCACTGGTATTGGAGATTGTAATATTTAAACATTCCAAAAATACCTTGAACAAATCACATCCAGTTTTGGTTAATTTAAACTAAGAATACTGAAAGACACTGTCATTTCTATATGATTTGCAATGTAATTATATTTTTAAACAGTTGGGGCATATAATTACATCAAATTACATCAAACAGTTATACATCCAAGCTATGATGTCAGTGCCCCTATTTTTCACATTGTAAGGCATTTGTCACATGTAAAATAAATCTAGAAATATATATTTTAGTCCTACAAACAATATTAAATATACAGGAATAGTTGAATTGCACAATGTGTAATGCACTAACGTGTGTAAAAACCACAATGAATTAATCCATGAGTAAATTTTATTTCAATTTATTCAAGTCGTGGTCATCAAACAAAAATCAAGTTAAACGTGTCTGAAATTTATTTTCGATTAGATGAGTTTAGAAATTTTTCTATAATGAACATTACAAAGGATAATACTAATCCACAAGCTAACAAAAAAAATAACCCCACTACTTGAAGTATTCCAAAAGTCAAGCTGGATTCTGATTCGTCACATGGAGGGCGACCCAAAGTGGAATATTTTATCTCCAATCGATTTAGAAGTCCTCCTTCTTTAATGTGCAATATTCTATAAAAACACAATAAAATTATTGCTCGAAGATCCATATGCCCAGCATGCATTTTGATCGACGCTTATACCTCATATGAAACATTCTACTATAAGGGAAGTCGTGCCTCGTAATAAAATTCAAAGATTCACGAACTAAATGTGTTCTTATCAACGAAATACTGCAGTTATTATTCGTCATGTCAATTGATTGAGTTCCATCAAACAAAACAACGTTTTTTCCTCTGTACATTGTATCAATAGCGTCTGGTAGATTGGGTTGTAAACTAAAAGTTTCTGTTGCTGCCATTCTTTTCCACAAATCCTTATAGACTCCAGTGTGGGCAAACTAAATATAAGCGATACATGACATACAATTTTAAAATGTTGCATGTTTTGTATGATAAAAGCAGTTTGTTGAAAAAAAAATCTTAACATACCCTGAGGATTCCTTCGTAAAATGTATTTGCAACAGTTACGCCAGTATATTCGTTGCTTTTGGACAAATCTTCCAAATTACGAATGGGCATTTCCAGTTCTCGATATGTGAGAAATGAAACAAATACTGATGTATAAAAGATAAATGTTGCGAGCGTGGCCATTAACAAGGTTCCGTAAATCACTTTCGCTGTACTTCCAGGTGGGTCATTTAACACTTAAAATATGAATTGAATCTAGATTAGAATGCAATAACAAAAGCTTAATTTATAAGGTCACTTTAGGCACTAACTTGTGTTCCCCATAAGAAAGTCAAAATATTGTATTCTGGTTAGAATGCATACAATTAATGTATAGGTAAAGCAAAAAAGTAAATTCAATACTGTCGGCTCTCGATATAACGAACAGAGTGTATATATAATGCATTGTAACAATTAAAGTTTAGGCCAAGCAAAAAAGTGAATACAATACTGTCGGCTCTCGATATAACGAACAGAGTGGCTGATCCTGACCAAAATGTCTACATACTACATAGCTCATGTATTAGCCTCTCAGTATAACGAACGTTTTGTATAAGAAACTGATCGATATAACGAATGCTTCGGCTTGTCCCTTCACTATATATCTCAGGTTAAATGACTGCTTATAACGAACAGATCAATTCAATGTTTAGGTCAGAGACAAAGAGCATCCTGTTGTGATATAAGAGTTCTATTTTCATTGATTCTAAGGATTTGTTTTAAAAGTTAATATTCTAAAACATTCTAACACTTATTCAGTGCACAAATTTAATTTCTGGTGTTTAATAGAAAATAGAAGTAAACCTACTATTTGGGGAAAAAGCTAAGTCATTTCAGTAGGTAAAAACTGTTAACTGTCACCTTAGGTTCGTTATATCGAGAGTTTAATTTAATAGTTCATACATGCATATGAGAAACAATTTTTCCCAAATTTATTTTAAATTGAAATTATTTGATTCTTTTTAAATTGATAACACATACATGTATGCTCGTAAATGACATTCAGTACTTACTAAAGTAATTACCGAAAGCGAATAAGAACTTACTTTAGAAATTTTGATAAGTTTAAGGCACATGCTTCATGGTCCATAGATAAACATTTGATACCTTCATCAAAAAATGTTCCTGTCATTAACCGAAAAGTGTCGGTATGTAATGTACTGGAGGGAATTCCTGCTGATTTCCATCCTGGACTGCAATACATGGCAACTGCCAATACCATCAATACAGAAATAAATCCAATGGCAATGCACAGCCACACTTCTCCACTGAAGGGCAATAAGTAAGTCGTGGGGGGAATGGTGGACGGTGGGGTTTCGTAAGTTATGGACAAATCCACTTTAGTTACTGGACTTGTATAACGAGCTGCTCTCATACGGAATATGGCTGGAATGAAGAAATTCATTGGAAGGTCGATTTCCTGAAAATAAATAAAAATACAAAATTTCCTTTTGTTGGAAAAAAAAACCCCAATTTTAATCCTTAGGAAAGCAGATTATTAAAATTACATTTCTGTGAATGATTCCTAAAGCTCCTGTGAAACTTCCATTTTGTAAATTTATCCCCCAAACAGGCTCGTATATGTTTACTGAATAACTGAAATTTTCGCAAACATAACAAATTGGTCAAGCGTTTTTCCCTTATTTTTTTTAATACAATGTTATTCCCACCAACTACAGTAACTGACTTAGCACCAAAATCGATTTTCTCCATAGCTTATAAAAATTAATGTATCAAAAACATTGCTCAATATTCATCACGTTTTGGTGCCTCCTGCTGGCTATTTTTTTATTATTTTTTTATAAGTTATGGAGAAAATTGCTTTTGAAAATTTAACATTACAGGTATTGGGCTTGCTACAAAGGGTATGAGCCATGTATATAAATTTTTACTAAGAAATTATAGCATCTTACTTTACATTAAAATATTCCATTAGCATCTCATTGACCTCTTTCCCAAATCCACTATAATGATTAGATCCGTTAATCGTCCTGATTTTAAGGTACGGCGATTGCTGTTATTAATAAAAAAGTTTTTTATTTTATTTAAAATAATCATATTTCAAATATAATTATGTTAACTTTACGACGAAAGCTCCTAATTGTATTCTTCTTCCTCTAAGCCTTTGATGACAATCGTGTGAATCGAAATTTTCTAGAACAAATAATCCCTTTTGAACTGTCCAATGTGCAAATTTGATAAATTCAGTTTGCCTCGTCTGATAACTGTAGAAAACGTCGTAAATAAAGTACTCTGGAGACGTTATTAATTTTTCTAAGAACTTAGAAAAAAATCAAATTATTCTACTGTCAACTTGAATTGCAATAAGAATACCTGTTTAATGTAGGCTGTACCTGGGAACTATTTTCCAAACGGTCAATGGTTCTTAGGTCACTAACTTGTGAAGCAGTCTTTGGAGAAATTAATGTAACTTGTGTCTCCAAGGAAGGAATTGTTCTCCATAGAATTTTTGGCAATGCTTGACTCACAATTATCCACCTATGTCTCGTGTTAAAATAATTTTTAATTTTTGCCTGTAAAATTAAGAAAGACAGAATTTGTTCAAGGTGTTTGAAAAGTGATTCCATGTACGGCCCAATGCAAAGCTATAAACTGTTGGTTATAAACTTATTAAAAATTAACATACCACATCGAGAATTAATTCGGTGTTGTGGGAACCGCAGATTATTGCAAAATTTAAGGACTTTTCAGACACTGTAGTTAAAGTTTCCTCTAAATCCAGTTTGGAATCCACAAAGATAATATCAAATTCCATGTGATTTAAACGCATTTTTAAGAGGGCTTCAAAACTATTGAAATTGATTCCTAAAGAATTTAATTAAAATTTTATTAGTGACATTTTCTAGATGAGTATTTTTAAGGATGTGTTTAATGCTGAGCAGTTAAGCGAATGTTTACTCTTACCTGAATGAGAATCAATGATGAAAACTACATTCTGGAATTTCCAGTTGTTTATAAGATTAATGACGCAATCTATTTCGTTATGATATGACGCCAGAAAAACATCATTTTCAATTAATGGATATAAAACAAAACGTCTTCTGTAACATCTCTGATGATTTGCATCAATTTTTGATAAACACCATTGATCGCTTGGGATCCGGGAATTAATGCCAATTTTCGAAGAACTGAGTACTTCATATAAAAATATTTCAACAGGAATGTACAGTAATTAATGCTTTCATCCTTCAAGAGTCGTAAGTTTCATAATTTATATCTTACCTGTTGTATTCATTATTTCGAGTTGATGTTCGTAAGATACAGCTTGTAAATTGCATCTTAAATTATTTAAAAACCAAACAAGGAAAATAATGAAGC
>JAQGCC010004315.1:0-13379 GCA_034698905.1 Xestoiulus laeticollis | reverse complement strand
ACTGTTCGCACGATGGAGTTTGCAATCGTGACAGAAAAGTCGCGGCTTTATTGGCTCCGTGAGAACGGGGCTTTAATAACTTACAATCTATGACGGGGCTATAGAACCAATAGATCCATCCTAGCTCGAATCCATGCTTATAATTCAGCGTGTTTTAATCCATAACTATAGATGTAGGCTGGATCATGGACCATATGTAAGGCAGCACATTATAAAATCTGTTTATAATTTTATTTATAAATATTTATATAAAAAATATTATATTTAAATAATAAAAGCTGGATGTAGCTAGCTGGGCTACATGAGCGAGAATACGTACATAAGCTATATTTTGGCTAGAATAGAAATTTGAGCTAGAATAGGTTTGATTATATGTTGGGAAATGTCCGTATGAGCGACTGTCCTAGAAATTATATATTAAAGTAAATGCACCACAATTATAATTACATTGTAGGTCTCAGTATAAGTTATAGGCTAGCTACTAGACCGATCGAATTTCAAAGTACCTTTTTAATGCTTCGACGGCTCCATTTATTGGTGTGTTCTCAATATGCAAGGTCCCACTAAGGTCAATAAGAATAGCTTTTATCTTTCTTGCAGTTGACATTGTCCAACTAGGAACAAGCTATGGATAATCTTAAAAAAATTCCCTTCGCATCGGACATCTTCAACACAACTGCAACAGCACTGTGGCAACAGCTCCAACAAGCAGATGACAGCAAGGAACACAGCTGCTATATTAGGCGCAGGATGAGACATTAGCAATGATTGGTTCATTTTTGGAACCTTTGTTTGAAAAGGCGTTGATTCATTGCAATCCCTAATTCCGTGTTTGTCTGCCATGTGGAGTTTATTATTGTTGTTTATTTCATGTTATGATGCTTTGGATTTCGTTTATTCAGTTATTTATCGTTGCAGTATGTGAGACAACTCACAGACCAATTTCTAACAAGTTATTAGTCATCTTAGCTGATGGATTTCGACCGAATTACTTGGACTATGGTGAATTGCCTGGGCTAAACCGATTTTCAAAACAAGGTGTTTTAGCTAAATATATGGAGCCAGTGTTCCCTTCCAACACTTATCCAAATATGTATACATTGGTTACAGGTAATTTTAAGAATATATATAATCTTATTGTATATTAATTGGTGGTTTGATTTCTGATCGATACTCGTAAATATATAATATTGTAGCCTACGTGAAATGTGGGAATTCCTTAGCTAATAATTATAATCTAAACTTTATAGGTCTGTACCCAGAAAATCATGGTATGATTGATAATATCATGGTTGATGACGAAAAGCAGGATTGGTTTCTGATGCATCCTCATTCAAATGCTAGCCATGGACATTGGTGGCAAGAAGCAGAGCCTGTGTGGGTGACAGCAACAAAAGCATCCCTCAAATGTGCAGTCTTTTGGTGGTTTGGCTGTGAAGTGCTTATTCGTGATACTCTGCCTATGTACTGCGAGCATCCAAAAAGCCTGTATAATTGGCCTGACTTTTACGAAGACGTAAACCGTACCTTTATAAAGATCGCCAATATGTTTGCTAATGACAAGACAGATCTCGGGCTCTTATACTATGAGGATTTAGACTACAGAGGTAGTAACACGATTGTTAAAAAATAGCTGACCGGTGCCAAAAGCTAAATTGTTATAAATGTCTTTATATATATATATATATATATTTATGTGGTTGACTAATTTTGAATAATTCTAGGTCACAAATACGGGCCAGATTCAGTGGAAATGAAGATCGCAGTTAAGAAATTGGATGACATTCTTGTGCAATTTTGGACAAGCATTGATCTACTGAATTTGCAGACAATAGTATTACATTAGTACAAATAAGTTGGCTACGGTTTTGCTTGATCCTCTAAGCAAAATCAGTGTTTTGCATTTTTAGGTTAATGTGGTTCTAATATCGGATCATGGAATGATTGCTACAGATGCTTCATCTGTAAAATACGTTGAATTGTCTACTGTCATTGATCCAAAACATGTTAAAATTATGTTCGGCTTGGGTTCATCAGCTGGAATATTGCCAATGCCTGGAAAAACTGCCGAGGTGAATTCAGATTGTTCAATCTGCATCATTTGTTTTATGTTCAGAATTTACCGATGTGCCCTCCTAATGCATATGATTCTCAAATAACATTTCAGGTGTATGCATCCCTACAAGCAGTCGAAGGCATACAAGCATACACAAAAGATGATCTTCCCGAACGGTTCCACATGAAAAAAGGTAGTCTCCTAGCACCGATTACCGTGATAGCCGATAAGGGATACTTCATTAAAAAGGTAATAGTTTGCTATCATAATTGCATAATTCCGTCTTTTTCATATATTATCTGTAATATTTTTCAGCTATTCGATAGAGCATCTGAAAACATATTTGTTGCACCAGAACATCAGTATTGGAAAGGGTTTCATGGTTATGATTCGGCTTATTCTCCAGAAATGCATGCGGTTTTTTATGCGGTGGGTCCAGGTAAATTTCAAAATGGCATTAGTTATACTTTTAAAATATATGTGCATGTATATGTTAGCTATCATAAACTGATTAAACTGTAATGTGCATTTTTCAGATTTCAAAACAAGATTTTTTGCCGATCCAATCAAATCCGTTGATGTCTATAACCTCATTTGTCATATTGTGGGCCTTGATCCTCTGCCGAATAATGGAACCTGGGAAAATGTAAAATCCATGCTTAAAATTGTTGTTGCAAGACCAAGAGAATATAGTGAACTGTGATAGATGTCCCAGATGTACAGTTGCAATAAAGGTAAGCTTGTATCGTTATTATTCACATCAGACGTATGCAGATTATATATTGCAATAGTTTTTCTACTACAATGCCGGAAGATCTAGATCTGATAATTTTAAACTGATTAGATATAGAGCATCTTTGCAATAAAAACACATTATAATGAAAACATTGCAATGATTCAATAATTTAGTGGGAAGATTTGCCTGTTAAAAAGTAACAACACATGTAACTCAAAATCAAATTTGTTCAAATGCTTTATTGTCATATATTTACATCACAGATGAAAGCCTTACATTCCATCGTTAACTGGCTGGTACTTAGGCCTGAATTCATAGCCAAAGTAGTACTTGTTTGTAAACATTTATTACACAACTAGTATTTATTCGACAACTATGAATCGCAACCTTAGTAATAAAAGCGAGAATAATTCTTCTACAGCCGAATTTTACTTTATTATGGCATAACGTTTCGGACCACTTTGTCCTTCCTCGGATGAATCGTTTTTTTCTAGAAATTTAATAAATGGGAAAATTTACATGAATAATTTATGCACTGCAATGGCTTAGTTTTGCCATACCCTTTGTAATTAAGAAATGTATTAGGGTGTATAATTTTCTCATTAGAGTACAGTGTATATAAATCCTCCCATTTATTAAATTTATAGAGAAACGATGCACCTGAGAAGAATTATTCTCTTCTTAAAGCATTGTTCTTGATTTCAGCAATGAAATAAATATTAGGTGTAGGCCTTACGGAATTTCAGAAGTCTAGCGATACACCAGTTAAGGTTTCCATGATTTGGATAAATAAAAAAATAAGACGATTACGTACACTATTGTTCAAAAACATTTGCCGATGAAACAATATTATGGTATAAAAATATATACATCAAATTGAATTTGTGCAAATGCTATACAGTATTCCCAAAACCGCGAGATAAAGAAATAAATATAGGTTCCCAAGAGAAAGTGAGAGGTGAATATGTGCACTCTCGTTCAAAAACATTTCTTGATGGAAGATTATTATGGTATAAAAACATACCGCATATCAAAGTTGTGCAAATGCTATATTACCATATATTTACAACATGAGTGACATTACAGAAGAACCCTGCTAAGAAGGGGTTTAGGCACTATAGAACTACAAAAAAATGATTTCTTAACAGTGTTCTACCGTAACGGTCTTGATAATGAAATAAATATTGGTTTTGGAGATTTTTTAAAACGTTTCAATAAATACGAATACGATAGGAGATAACATCTGCACATGCACTTGTAAAGGAAATAATTCCTGATGATAGAATATTATGCGGAAAGGTTTTATGCCGTTTCTTGTGATGAGACCTTTTCTATATAGTTTATTTCTACAACTTGGCAAAAGCTGACTTTTTTATTTTGCTTCGGTGTTCCAGATTCCAGTAAATCATTTCCATTAACTTCCTTTTCCAAAGATATTTTCCTAAAAAAAAATACAGATGGCAAAATTAAGTTTCAATTAAATGAATTTAAAAAATGACCACAATGAACAGTCAAAACTAGTGCACAAAACCAGATATAATGATGCAGATGAATTTATAGTACAGCTATTGCTTTTCTTTTTTTTTTTTTTCGCCCTTTTTTTTCCTAGCCCAATTTATCAGGAATACATAATAGGATTAAGAGGAAACTGACTATACAGTCATTTTTCGATCTGGCATAAACAACCAACCTAGTTTCTAAATCGGCATTGAGAGGTTTGCTGACCATAGCGTTTTTAAAGCAAACCAGACAGTGCGCATTAGTTTACACTTATATCGGTTTCTGCTAAATCGCCTTTATGTTTTCATACTGACATTCAAAATTGACACTAGGTTGCTAAGGAACCACCAACTAACTCATTTTTCAATATAATGACCGTGACAAGTATGAATAAGTTATCCGCATGTGCACTATATGTCGCCTTTTGCTTGTTGAATGCTATACCGAGTTGAGCACAACTAAAATAACTGCTTAATTTCTTTCATTCAGTTGTTGTATTATTAGTATTAAATGTGCGCTTACTTATTTGGACGTCTAAATTCATAAATGAATAAAGAAGGTACGTTGTCTGCATCTATGTTGTCATGTCTTTTGCCCTCTAAGTTGTCTAAGATGTCGACCGTAGAAATCGAAGTTTGCAAGAACAAGTGCAAGGCTTTGTCTGATTTGCAAAAAGAAATTTCCAGAACCCTGAAAGATTGGGTTAATTAATGTTCTGAATTAGAAAAAAGTTAATAATCAAAAGCCAACACATTTCGTGCAATAGCCCTGCAATGGTAAATAAAAATAGAAAAGTGACTTACTGCTCTAAAAATTGTCGCAAACCATTCCTTCTTTCCATGAGGAATCTACCAGAGCTTCGGTTTTTAAACAATCCTTGTGTCGGTAAATCAGGTAGTTCTATTCTACTTTAAAAAATGATATTAATTTTTAAAATATTGTGGAAACTTGTCTAAAAATGAATTAAGGAAAAAGTACTTGGTTTGAAGAAAACTTACTGATAATACGTGTTCTCTTTTAACGTCCTTCGAAGAAAAACAAATTCTGAATATCTTCGCCATACCATGGAATGACCAATTGTAAATGCTGGATCGTTTGTCTGCAATAAATTATTTTAGATATTAAAAATTACATCAAGTTTTAAGCCAAAAAATATTTGCTCAAATTTTATATTTAGGGTGATCTAAAACATTAGGAAAAGTTTTCAATTAGTTCTGCTATTTATATGTAGCTAGGGCGCAGACAATCAATTTTTACATGAAAATGTTCAGCTATGATTTAATTTAACAAATAATTATTTTTAAATTTCGCGGGTGTATTGCAGGAGTGCTGCCATCCTATAGCCGCGAAATTTAAAAAATAGCTCAGCGCCCTATATAAATAATCAGAATTTTTAAATTTGTGTTTCAATATAAGGACTAATTGAAAACTTTCCCCATAGGAAAATGTGGTGTTGTAGATCACCTTCTAACGCTGTTTTTTTTTTTCGAAATAATTAAACATTTGTAGATTGTTAAAATTAACAACAGGATGTTTCAAATATTGTCATTTTGGAAAAGTGTATTCGTATGCCCATATTCATATTCATATTCATATGCTCAAACCACTCAAATTATTTTTCCATGCATGCAAAAGAACATTAAATAGTTTTATCGATAATATATTTTAAAAAAGCGTTGAATTAATTTACCTTGAGACGAATTCCAAAAGTGTAGTACTGATAGCCCCTTGAATCAGTATTTAATAATGGATTGGTTACCACTACCTTCGTCCAAACTCGTACTGAAGTGGGCTGCAATAATAAAATAAGAAGTTGAAAAGCATTCTTCATACATTTGATTTCACATATTCTAAGTATTATTCTTTTCCAATGTAAAATGATATTTTGCATTAATATTACCTTCTCCATTCTTATAATAAGTTAATAATAACGTATTCGTCGTATTGTAGATGTTTAACAACTGAAAGCGTAGCTATATGATACGTATACTGTACGTAGGCTAGCCAGATTAACTGTGAGGCTCAAGTCAATGTGTGTGCACCCTTAAATACAATGAATTGTACTTAAATTAGACTAATAGACTTAAATGGACCTATCACCATCACGTGAAACCTTAATGGCTGGGGTATTGGTACTCTTCCTATGTATAGGGCTTGCTGCGGTCAGAGTTCAAGTTTATGTAGATTTCCAAAACTTTCTTTATGTTGGGGGAAAATCACAGTATTCCTATTGGTCTAAAGCAATAATTGGGGGAAGGTCAGAACATTGATTTTCCCATGGATAAGTTAATTCTTAAATGTAATTATTGATATAAACTGGGGCTATCGCTTCAAATATCACAATAACGTAAATGGAAATGTTTGACACAATTATTCACCCTAAAACTAAGTCCACTAAGCCTTTCCAAGAAATTCCAACAACTTTTCCATGAAAAATCCAACAACTTTTCCATGAAAAATCCAACAACTTTTCCATTGGACATGCAACATATGTTTCATTTAGGACACATACAAAATAGCAACCAAAATGTTGAATTTTGTCATGAAACCATTTTAAATTTGAGAAAATTATTACGTAATACTGCATGCATTGCATTAATGTCTCATTTTGATGATTTCTATTTATGTTTATAAAAAAAAAAGATTAGCAAACTTGTACGATTGTAACATGTGGAAAATGTTGACAATGATATGAACAATAAATTTATATGGTTATCATCTGCAGTTTGTCAAAAAGTGACATCTTTTATTTGAGGACTAGATTTCAAAAAATCTGAATGCCAACTTCAGCAGCTGAAGGATGACCTAAATCCTACTTTCATGGCTTGAGTCATAGTGCCCTTTGCCTCTCATACCACCCTTTTAACAGGAACCACTTTTTCAATGGTGCCATAGTCGGCATGAAAGTATTCTTGAACCTGTCATTGCTAAATTTACATCCAGGGCAATGAGGGCAAGGTTCCTTTTACCGTGCCTGAGACGAACACGTGCCATTCTGGATGTAGGACCCCTAGCGGGACCCTGCAATCCTGCATATATGGTGCATACCGTCAAACGGTCACATGTACTTCTATAAATTATCATTTCAATTATCCTAATTGGTCTATTCTACCATACTGTATTCTACTCAATACAATAGACTAGAATTGTTGCATGAACTTTAATTGTCTTTGAAGTTTGAACTCTCGGCCCTAACAATCATGCACTTTAGCCCTTTAACCTATTGTTTGACTAAACGACCGTTTAAAGAGCAGTTCGTCGAAGCATTGTTGCATTCTTTCATCATATCCAATTATACTAAAACATCATATATATCATATAATACTGTAGTAGAATTTGAAAGTGCTATTAATTTTTATTTATTAAAATTTCAGTAATTGTGCGAAGTATATAAATACTGCACTTTTATTGTAAAAATAGCAATTTTGCAGTTTTTCTTCTAACGTGTGCTAAAAACTGCATTTTTCAGGGGTATGCATTTGTTTGGGAATTTATAAAATATTCCATGCATGTAATACACCTATGAAATTTGGCATAATTCATATATATATATACACATAATATATCTGAAAACATTTGTCCATGTGCGGCACTATACTGTATACATCATGCTAAATGCTAAATGCATGAATATAACAATTCAAAATAATGCAACATATTGACGAAGAAATTGGACATAATAAACATTGCAGTTGTGTGTTAATATATGACATATATATATATATATATTTTTTTTTTATACTGTATTCCCAGATGTATGATCATGTATGAGCATATACATGTATGTACATGTCATATACGGTTCATATGGGTATACTATACCAATTGCTAATACATATAGAATTGCTATGTATATGTACGTTAATATACTAATAAGATATACTGTATATCGTGACAGATGTCAGAACAATTAGCCATAAAGTAATTGCTAACGGTACTATTAAGCTATATATTTTATGCTGCACGTATTCCAACTCTCGTTTTTAATTAATTAAATTAGCGAAAAAACAGAAGTACTTGGAAAGATAATACTTCAAGGTTGGTTCAATATAAACTGTACACTGTATATCATAAACATATTTAGCAAAAATGCATTGCAATTGAGTTATAATATTTACTGTATATATATCTTACATTATTTTCCATTGCGCTGAGATCCAAAGGAAGGTAATTGCGACTTTGGGATGTTTTGGTGAGTTGAAGTCACAGACCTATTAGACTTTCTTTAGGCACCACTGACCCTATTCACGCCAGGAAGACTTTATGAAGTGATGAAACATAAACTCGTACACTATATATGAATGAGTGCCAATTAACGAAGGTTTAAAGTTCGACTAATATAATGTCATCTTTCTTGATTGCCGGCGTATAAATTTTTTTATACATGTATACATATATAAAACAGTCACGAGTTGAAGTCACGTGAAGCCAACTTCAGCTAAGATGGACTGCAACTTTTTGAAATCACGTGCTTGACGAAAAAGCATGTTGCGATATGGTATCCCTAAAATTCTCTTTGAAATTATTTTGCATGGATAACCCTCGCGAACACGTGCTTGCCATCAATAATATCTGTGCTATTAATTGCAATTTGGTTTGCATCACCCAGAGTGGACACTGCACTCACTTACAGGGTCATTTATATTGCTAACGGTACTAAAGAAAACCGTAAACCATGAAATGAACCGTTTTCAAAAGACACATGAAATGTAACTTCGTTAGAACTTATGTGATGATATTTGTGTTCTCTGCGAATCTATATAGAAACTTAATCTGAAGTCATAATGTTTGGGTAACACCAAATGCAACATTTATTTTTAGAGCATATAGCTTATATGTTTAGGATTCTAGTTTCCGGTTTGAAATTCAATATGTTTAGGCTTCGACTATACTGATTGCCTCTGAAGCTAATGTTAACAGATGCAAGTCTGTGAGAACATGACTGATTCCTCAAACTGCTTGTTATTGATGACAATTTAAGAAAAACGGTTTGAATTGTATTTATTGATGACTGTATAATTTACATGTAAATAACATGCTGTCACGTGTATATGCATCAGTAAAGATGTCAAGAGGTCAAAATTCAAAATTTGCCAAAAGTTCAATATCGATTAAATCTTAGTCCATTTTAATATGATTCAATTAGTTTTAGCTTTATATTCATTGCTCTCTTAATGCAGATTTTTTATATCTGTTTTATGATTCAATCTAGCTCAGTTCAGCATTCTTCCTATGCCGAAAGCATTTTATCATGATGGCAAGAGGAAACTTAAAACCGATATCAATATTGTAAAACCAGTTGATGTCCATTTGAAACTTCATATCTGAGGTCAAAATTGTTTTTTTTTCTTCTGTTTTTTCTTCTTTGCTGTGATGCCAGCTACTTCCTTCCTGGACATTCTTGGTCTGTAATTATTGCTTTTGCTAATTTGATATTGCTTTATTTGAATCTTTTTCTAAATCAGCTAATCTTTGGAATTTGAGTTTAACAAAAGAAGATTATTAAATTTAGACAAATATCCCACGATTGTTATATCTGCACCCGGCATCGCGTCTTCTCATATTTGAGAATATTTTGAAATTTGAATTTCAAGAATAAACATGTCAATCTTTACATTTATCTTACATTATTTTGGAATTAAAAAGTTTATTATCAAGGTTCCTTTAATTACTTGATTTTGTGCTCAATTTTCCTCCTTCCCAAACAGTTTTCGTAAAGAATTATCCAAAATTCCAAATCATTTAACATGTTATGAGTATGTTGCAACTATGACAAACTATTATTCCAAAATTCATGTACATAAAATTGATCATTTTACCAAAATCTAAAAATGCCCTTATGGAACGTATGACTTATGCTACTGTATTGTTACACTCGCCAACTTTTGCTATAAAGGCAATATGAATGATTAAAAAAAGTTTTTTTTTAATATTTTAATATAAGGTTAGATTATTATTTTAGTCCAAGCTCCACTGAATGGTCCTAAAACTACAAATGGCGAATGTGTAACAATAAGGGATGCTCAAGGTGTGAAAATTTTGGAAAAAGGATTGATAATTTTCGTAATTGTCGTCATTCTTAACAGACAGTGGACACTAATGTCTTGCAGATTATTTTTCTTTAAAGTTCCAATATAAGTATTACATCATTTTATGAAAGTCAACAGAGTATATGAATAAGATCTTGACTTCTTGAACTCGACCTTATCAACCTGCATATAGCTCGCGTTTTCAGGACATGACGAAAACTGTATGTTTCACACAATCAAAAAGTATTGTTCTGACCAACTGAATAGTGCAAAATTAACGTGGTAATAAATACACGATGTTCTTCCTTTTATTTTTTCTTGCCGGATGACCTGTTATTTCATGCCCATGAACTCTAATAGGAAAATAATAACACCTTGTAATGGTCGACTGCATTTTCGAATGTTTGTTAGTTGTTACACGTGTTGAATGTTTAGGAAAAGGTTTGCTGAAACGGTGTGGGCAAACATGTTGTTTTCGGAAGTGACCAGTGTCATCCGTAACCGGTAGGACCTTGTAATTGTTGTTCCTTTTTATTCGTTCAGAGGGGAGGGTTATTTTTTCCTTATTCTTCCTTACCAAATTACAACCTCACTGTCATTAGATAAGGTTGGATTAATTGCTACAATTTCCCTCTCTTGAAAGTATGCTCACTTGGACATTATTTTTCTGTTTTTTAACCACAGACCTTGCACTACTTCAAGCAACATTCCTCTTGTATGGGATTATTCGTGTAATTTACCAGTCTGTCCTCGAGGGTGCTTTTTCAATGTAAAATTACCCGAACATGAAGTTCGTCGACCAGTTCAACAAGAACATCTTAGTTTCAAGATCAAAAACATTGAGCTTGGATAGTACCGAAAAATAATAACTGATAACGTGTTTTTTCTATTAAATAACTACTGTCATCATGAGTTCTCATAATGCAATTTGGAAGTTTTTGACCAATGTTTTCATGGTCTTCATCTGTTCTTGGTGCATTTTATCAGAAAGTGTCAACTCTGCTGCAATTAATGGTAAGTGAATTTTGCTTTTTTTTTTTAAAAAAAAAATTCCCATCTATACATGTATTATTTGTTTTTTTAAATATTGAAGTTTTTTATGGAAATACCCCAGTTTGAACCCCTACCCCCTTCATGCATTTGCTATAAATTTTAAGTATTTGAACTCTAGGCGTTCAATACACTTTGACCAATTTGAATATGCATCGTTTATACACTATATACACTGAGATTCTTTCTCCATCATTAAATAAGAAACAAAGTTCATCTCGCAATGAAATATTATTTGTTTTGCTTATATGGTTTATTAAGTTACTCTCTTATTAAATGTCATTGCCAGCACATACAAAATATTAAAAAATAAATAAAACTTGCAAGTAATAAAGAGGCCACTATAAGTTTTTTTTTATTACTTTGAACTGATTTGAAAACGGTTACTTTTTATGTTCTTAAAATAACAAATCGTTTGTTATTATTTATGTTGTGTTGTTTTCACTGTAGTATTTGTTTTGATAATAAATTTAAATGGATAAGTCTGGGTGGCTTATTCAATCAATGATTTTAGCATTTACCAACTGTTCACAGCTATTCATATTTGTAGATACTCGTATTACAGAATTTGAAAAAATAAGTTTTTCGGTTTTAGAGTGTTGCATACCAGAATAAGCCTTTTTTCTAATTTTTTTTAAATTTAATTTTGGAAGCTGATAGGAACAAATGAAATGTACGAGGACCTAGCATAAATATTCTATTATTTATTTAAATTTTTTATTTATGTATATTTATACTCTATTTCACGGAAATAGGTCTTTAAATGTTATAAATCTAGAGGGTATGATAAAATTTACAGACATATTTCCATGAAATGTAATATACATATACCTAACCATAAAATTTATACAAATAATAGAATATTTATGCTAGGTCCTCTCATAAACAAAAAGCAAAAACATTCAATTATTTAGATTCAGCAACCTTCCCATAACATTTTCTTCTAATGACAATTAATATTATTATTATTATTATTTTAATATTATTTATGTTTTGTTGGTATTGCTTATTTTGTATTATTGACAACAAACGTACGTCATGTTTAATTTTTATACTGTAAATGGCACTATTTTATCCTTAAATTATTAAAACTGTTAGCATGATAACACCATTTCCTTTTGTAAACCTATAACTATTAGCCCATGTATTAAAGCTTTTTGTAAAAAAATTATGAAATCATACAAATCATATCAATATAAAAAGAGCATTCAACAGTCATAAACACATAATTATTTCTATTGCTGATATAATGAGGCTAAAAATCTTGGTTGTTTTATTTCAGAATCCAGACGATTTTCAAGGGAAGTAAATAACCACAAAGATGACTTGAAACTAAAATCGTCTTGCATAACCAAAGAAGGTTTAGCAGGGATTTGTCATAGCATACAAAACTGTTCTTTTGCCATAGAAAACATGCATCGTTCTCAAATAACTGTGTGCACGTGGCAAGGTTTTGTACCTGTTGTATGCTGTCCTAAACGCCCCGAAAGTTCCATCAACGCACTACCATTGACATTGCCTTTACTGAATTTTTCTGAAGCAAACCTTGGAAGTTATGCTTCTGTTGATTCTGCACCACTAATTACTTCGAAACCTGGTAAACCTGCAATAACGTCAGGAAGGCCATGGAAGCCTACAATGACTGAATTAGTCCCATTTCCTAACCTGGAGGCACCTCTTGCAAAACCAATTTCAACGTCTGCAGAGGGAGATAGAGCTCCAATTCTATTTGCTGGAGAGAATGGAAGACCGAAACCTTCAGAGGTATATAGCATCCACAGCGAAAATGGATCCTTGCTTTTTACCCTGAGGCATCCAATGAAGCATTCAACATCAACACACAAGAAGGAAATCAGTAGGTGCTTTATTAACTCTTGCCTTCTTCCAATTAAAAGGGGTGTATGCCAGAATAAGCCTTTTTTTCTAAATTGTTTTTTAATTTAATTTTGGAAACTGATAGGAACAAATGAAATGTACGAGGACCTAGCATAAATATTCTATTATTTGT
>JAQGCC010004314.1:0-13380 GCA_034698905.1 Xestoiulus laeticollis | reverse complement strand
AAAAAACAATACCCTTGGCACGCATCCAAAAATTACAAAAATTCGGACCACCTTGTTTATTCAAATGCTTTTAAAAAATCACATCATTTTGTTAATGCATATTCGAACTAGAATTATATTCTGGGCCTCTCGCAAACTCAAATTTGCACTCAGAAATAAACTAACTTACGACAACAAGTTGCCCTTTGAACCCTTTCCCTCGCAAATTTAAAACATACTCTTTGAAAACATGAACTCGACATTGAATATGATGTACACTGCCTTACCTTCATTGGAATTTAACGTTTGATCGAAATATGCGACTTGTTTCCTCCTGCTTTCTGACACACGCTTTTTATTAAAACCACATGGGGTTAAATAACCGACGAACATTTTGGATCTGTACATATTAAACCGCAAACACGCAATTTACAAAACGGCTATTCATATTTTTGCAATGCTTTGAACCTAAAAGCACAAAGCAGCTCATAATTTGTTCTAGCGCCGCCTATGCTGCATGACGTTTGTGAATGGTCTACTTGTGACCTCTGAACTCGAAAAATTTGGTCATTTTTTGAAGGTCGTTAAGCACCAGTGATTTAGTTGGACAATGGCATTGTGAATGTCATACGTGTATATTGTACATGTAACGCCAATCCGTACAAAACCGGTTTAGGAACCCTATTCAATAAATTACTTTTATATGGAAATTCCCAGAACCAACCAAGACATTAAGAATTTAATTACAATGAAATAACAACGGGAAGCGAGCGTTTTGCAAATACTACATTGTCTAAAATGAGAAGCATCTAAAAGGTCGAGAAGGTGAAAATTAGCATGAGCCGTTTTGAAAAGTTTAACCTATCGTTCCCAATGACCTAACAAGAGACACGATTGAAACACAATCTCGTCATTTATTTACGCATGTGAGACATTGCATACAGAACAACTTGGAAGCAAATTGCACCATGTGGATATTACAATGTATAGAATAAACCAGAATATTTAAATTTTAAATAAGGTATCGACAGCCTTATTACATGCCTACCTAAAATTTCAAAGAGTTCTCATTTAAAGAACTCATTGATTTTGCAGTGAATGCATCTATAGAATAGTTAAGCACTTACAAAAAGACATTATCGCTGAGAAAAATACAAAACTGACTTCCAAACACGATCTGGGCGAAACAAACCAGACACATCGTAACTTATATGTACATACCCAAATTCGCAAAAACATAGCAAGTTGCCTGCGCTACGGAATTTAATTTTGAGGTTTTCGGTGGCTTACAAAACGCGCTTAAAAGTGTTGCAGTTCATCTTGCATCGCTGTCTCTTAGTTGCATGCGACATATCATTTCAAGCCTGGCAAACCAACTCGGAATTTTTGTTCATGCATGATGCAAGTACGCAGAAGAGTTTACGATCTACGATGCAAAACGGCGGTTGTCGCAATCAAAATCTTGGAAACGAGCTCTCGTTCACCGAGAATAAGATGTCGTCGTCGTAATCCTCGTCCTCGTCGTCGTCCGAGTGTTCGTTGTCCTCTTCCTCGCCATCATCAATTTCAGAAGAATTCCAATTAAAATAATCCTCATAACTGCTACCTTCTACGTAGAAATTCACAACAGTTACAAAAAATTCGTGGGAACAAGCTCACCTAATCACTATCCATGGAATCAATGGTCTCGCCTCCAGACTCGTCTTCATCATCGTCATCGTCGTCCTCGCTGTCCCCCATATCTTCGTCTTCTTCGCTACCGACCATATCGTCCCCATCCTCATCCTCATCGTCGTCTTCGTCTTCATCCTCGTCCTCCTAATTAATAAAATAGAATAGAGTACGATTATATTATGTGTTGAAATCTGATGCAATAACTAATAATTGGAGTGATAACTTTGAAAATTTGAATTTAATCAGCTTGAACGTTGCTAAAGCCGGCCACACACGAGGCGATTTCTTGCCGGAAACAAATTCTAGGAATAAAATTTCGCGGAATTTCGGCGTGTGTTGAAATGAAAATTTCTCGCCTGGAAATTGCAATTAATTTCCAGAATGGAATAATATTCTATTCATGAAATTTATTTCAGTTTCCCAACCAATCAAGAATCAGGAAAATGTCACGTGCATGTCGCTAGATTACATTTCCCATTTTCCGTATCAATCTATGCTGTCGATATAGGGATAATTGCAGGATATTGATAGGGAATTCCGTAATTTGTTGCTTCACATGTATGGCAAAAATTTAAATTTGTTCTTTGTAATAAATTGTCTGGAAATTTGGGGCAATTTATTTCGGCAGGTAAATTGCCTCGTGTGTGGGTAGCTTAAGTACAATCTGGAACACAACATATTGAACACCATATGGAACAATGGCATGCTTGCCAACATAGCATGACAATTTTGCCAATATCGCCATCTAGCGCAATGCCCAAATGTTCGCTTACCGTTTCGTCGTCCTCTGCCCGCGACCTTCCAACTTCGTAGAGTCGGCAAACGCTTTCCGACGAATAGCCTTCGCGTGGACTTTGCGTCTGAAAAAATCGGGTAAAAATAAATCACTGTTTTGAATGAAAGAATAGGGAAGCATTGGATTATTCGGAATACGTACTTCTATTATTGCCAAATAGTAATCCAGCTTATCCGTACACAAGTCGAAAATGTTTTTCTTAACGTCAATGGTTGCTGTTAATGCACAAAAAAATAAGTTAGCGCAATAGCTTTAGATCACAACGGCACAAGTGGTTGCTTTAACTCACCGATGTTGGAGTAATCTGTGGCGTCGAACGTCCGAAACGATGAGCCGAACGGACTCTTCACTTGCCCGTCCTTTGATTCTTCGTCTCCTTTGCTTATTGCTGCAAAATTTAAGAAAAGGACTGAGATCCGATTGCAAAACGAGCCGAGATTACAAAAACAACAACGAGAGAAGATTGATCGTCTACCATAAATGACATCTCCTTTGTGATTGAATCGCAGCTGACACTGGTCGAGGTCAGGTACGGTGTGCAATAAATGAAACGTTCGAATATCCCACTGAGACAACGTAATTAAGGAAAAGATAGACACAGAGAATATGGAAATAACTAAGAAAACGTCCCGCAGAGGCAGAATCGTGTAAAAAGGATACAATTTCAGAATTTGCCACGATTTCCAAACCGTTAGGATGAAAGACGCCACTGATGCGCGGATTAAACTTGTCGAATTTATGAATGGCCCTACTCCTCCTAACGTCCCAAAGGACGCCATCGGAGAGAACCAGTTCGTCGGTCGGGTGAAAGGTAGCTCTGTTCTGAGTGTAATTATTAGCGAGTTCGGGATCCTTAAGCGTCGCGACTGCTTGTGCAGTTCCCAAATCGTAAATCACGGCTCGCTCCAGATTTGTTCCGACGACCCTTTCCTGCGACATCTTGCTAAACTCCACGTAGATGTCATCTTCAAACCCTTGTCTGATTTAAAAAATAATAATCAGCGCGTTAACGAGAGAAAAAAAAACCCCAATAATTACAGCAATAAAAATAATAATTTACTTCATTTCAAAAGTTTCTCCCATAGACCAGAGAATGGAACGTGGCTTCCTCCACGCATTCGACGTCAGTATCAGTTTCCCTTCCTTTGCAGGCTCGCAATGCGTAACTGGCATATCATAGCAAGTATAGCTGATTTCCTTCTACGAGTAAAAATAAAATAATGCATAATTCAAGTAAAAGCAATGTGTTTTTAAACCCCCAATTTTAAAAAACAGACTTACTTGTCCCGATTCATGATTGTACACCTGCAATTCACCACCTGACGTTCCAAAAATCAAATACTGACCGCACGACTGTAATAAAAAAAAAAGCGTAAAGTATGTTAGAATGCAGAATATTTGGCCGCGTTCCCGTCGGATTCCTGCAACGTCAAATGCTTACGGAGAAAGTGCAGCAAGTGAAGCAATCGTTGTCGTACGCATCCCTATAGGTCCGAAACGGGCGAAATCTGCTGTAGAGGAATTTCCTGTCCATTTTGGCTCCGTCCATGCCACCGAAACGTGGAAACGTCTAAAGAGAGAAGGAAATACCACGTGTGTTACAAACGAAGACGATCTCGGTTTCCCGTATTTTTCGGAGTATTCGAATAGCCGACTCGGAAAACTTACGTTTCGATGTTGCAACCTTGCAGTGATGTTGACGGGTGCAGAGTTACGAAATTTCGGATTGGGGCACTGATGGGGTCTAAAAAAATGTGATCGGAGTTAAAAGCATGATCAAACGGTAAAGATAAACCAGGATTGAAAAAACCAACACTCACATAAAAAGATCAAAAGGCGGGCACGTAAATACTGGATTCCTGCAGAGAGCATGTTGCTTGCGCAGGTATTCCGTGACTATGACATCGAGCGTGATGATCGGACTGCCGATCGTATCTCCCCCACCGAAAGGTGGCCCCATGCCTGCGGACGAGGCCCCCAAATCTCCTCCAATGCCGTTCAATTGTTTCAGACCGGTTAGATTCTGCTTCTTCATGATGGGACTTTGCTGGTAATTTCCCGAACGCATCTGGCTCTTCTGCATCGCCGACGTGGGGTTGCGCGGCACGCTTGACGTGCCGGTGGCTGATGCGGTAAAGAGCGAAGTGGGGCAGGGTGCCGTCGCCAGTCCGCCGAACGGGTGAGCACCATTTCGAGCATTAGAACACGGGGACTTGTGAAATTTATCGAAATGGTGAATGCGAATGCTCCCGTGGGATGTGGAGGATGCCACTGGAGAATTGCTGGATGGAATGGAGGTGCTGTTGGCCGGGATGCTCGAGCTTCCCAAAGACGTCGAAGGAAGCGCAGGCAGATGATTTCCTACCCGAGACTGTAAAGATAAAGGCCGTTATGATATGCTTTCACAATGTTAGCAAGTGACTTTAACACGAATCAAAAAGATAAAATAACGGGAATGCTATCTTGCCTGTCTACTGATTGGTTTTGGAGGTGGTGGTGTACAGGGTAGCATTCGTGACGATGCCGTAACACGTGGGTGGAGAGCAGGTAGAGTAGCCTCGCGCTGCAACATGGAAGCCGTCTCCGTCAAACCCTTTTTTGCTAAATGCTGGTGGATAAGTTGGAGCAATTCCTTCTCGTTATAAACGATTTTGGTCTGCGCCACTACATCGGCCTGTTACGCAAATCAGTAAATTAATACAAAATTAATCATTCGCACCATTTATGCAAATGGACAAGGTCCACGTTACGTGCAGCGCCTCCCTGTGGTAGGAAATTGCAATTCTTCTAGGAGATAGAAACACGATTTTAACACAGAACCACATTAGAAATAAACCTTTAAATAATAATATCTAGCGATCTAATTATGATACCAAAATGAAACTTTGGGAGGTTTAAGATAATGGTATGAAATAATTTTGTGAATTTTTCAAAATTTTAAACTAACTTTTTGAGATATTAATGAAGAAACCATCTTCATTGCTTGGTACTGTGATTTTCTATCCCCTACAGGTTTTCAATTTTTATTTGCCACTCGTGACGTTAGCTACTCGCGCATGCGCTGTTTTGTAGTGCGAACCTTGTCCAGTTATATGTAAAAGTGGCTTGTACTGCTCTCTTATATTCGTTACCTTATTGATTTTGGCTATAGAAGACTCGTATCCGGTCGCCAATGGCTTTCCAGTCACTTTGGCAATCAACTCGTTGGCATAACCGCAAAATTTCAAATGTTCCAAACGGTTGTCTTGCAATACTGGTTCTCGCATCAAAACTAAAATACCAAAACAGTAAGAAATTAGCGTAAGAATCGATTAAATGGGAACCAGACCTCAGGAACAACTCGTACCTTGCAATTGTCCGTTGGTAAATAATGGCAGCTTGCTTATGATTTGCTTAACCGTTTCGCTGCGTGCCAGTCCAACAAGAGCCTTCAAAAGAAACAAACATGAAACGTGGTTAAAACGACGCAGGCAACCCTGACGTGACTTAACGTGCATTACAAACCTTGCATGCCAGTGCCCTGATGGAATCCGCATCCGTAATTGGTGTTCTTTTAGTCAGCAAATTAAGTAAAATCTAAAAAAAAACATTATAGCAAGATAGTGAAACAATCATTTTTATTGTTTTACTGAAAACCTCATAACGAGGAGATATTTTCAAGCAAGTACCATAATGCCGTTGTGCGAACGGACGCAGTTCCACATTTTGGTAACTAGATCTTCTCCGCTTTTCATTGCCATTTTTTTCTTAGCGCTACCGCTCACCGTTCGGCCGACATATCCGCCCAACTGGAAAAAATAAGTGAAACGTTATTGAAGGAGACATAACAAGCACGGCGATTTCGATTAATAACCACATACCCTAGATGTGGGGCCGCAAACGCAGTTTATGATAACATTCAACGCGGCTTTCTGCACTTCGGGATCAGCAGTCAAGTTGCCTCCGGCACACCGCAAAAGAATGCTACGAGAAAACAAAAACGTTCCCGTTTACATCCCAAAAATGACGACATTGTTTATTAGCTTGTGAGTGGTTTTCATTACCTCGTTCCGACGCTGCTCGGTGGTTTCGGTAAGGCAACGAGTTCGCAAAGCAGTGCTTGCGTTTTTGGTACTACTGAGCAAATGGAGATCACGTCGAGGGCGCTGCGGATTGTTTCGGCCCTTCCCGAATAATTCCACTCGTAGGCAATGGCTATCAGCTGTAACAGCAACGTGACCCCGGAAAGGCGTAGCAGCTCATCGACAGGGTCCCAATTGACCCGCAATGGGAGATGCTCTAGTAATATTTGAATATTTTGTTGGATATCTTCCGAGGAACACTTAGCTGCCTGTTAAAAAATAAGCGACACGTTTAAGAGCCTGGGTCAATCTCAGAATAATGACTAGTAATTATTCTGAAATTTTTTTGCAAGATCGGTACCTTGTATTGAAGAACAGAAGACAGCGGGGATGCACTATGTAGCAGCCCTTGGTTTCTGTTGTGCGTTCGACCGATTTGTTCCGCCTTGATAGCCAAGTGCGCCTCGTAGTACTTCTTGAGCGCATTGCAAACCTGGCGAGCGGTTTGGCGGCTTCCGAAGATCTCGTCGTCCGTGAGGTTGTCGGTTACGTTGGCATCGTCGATCGAAAGCACTTGTAGGGTGCTGATCATGTTGTACAGCTTCCGCAGGCCATCCTGCTGATCGAATAGTTCCAAAATGGCCCGGAATTGAAACGACAGGCTGAAAAACATGGTGGCGTGACAACGGCTGGATTCGTGTGAGCACTCCAACAGCCAGAGGGCGTAGCGCACGAGATCGGCCAGCACGTGGCGTTGCATGTGACACACGCGTTCCAAAGCATCTTCGCTGTAGGCGAGGTAATAAAGACACATGGAAACGCCGGTGGCAGCAATGGATGGCCTGTAAACCTCCAGCAGACGCTGCAATCCTTTCATGGTGACAAACTCGATGGCAAATTTTTTGTGGCATAACAGAGCAGCTAAATACTAAAATGAAAACGATAATATGTGTGGATGCTATCACAAATATCACCAAATTAATTTGTTTGTAAATTGATGTAACAAAATGTCTCACCTTTAGGGCTTCAAATGCAAGGCGTACATCCTTATTTTCTTTAAAGCTGATGTAATGAAGAATCAGGTTGAGACTGTTATGTTCAAAAACATAAACCAGCATCTACAAAGAACCAATCAAAAGTAATGTTAAACTCAAGTCGCTAGGGTGATTTTGGCTAATTTTTCCAGTGAATGTACTTGCCTCTTGATATTCGCCCATGGCCGTGAGGTACTGTAGAATTAAACGCTGCTGCATCTTGGAAGCCAAAGGATACATTTGGTGGGAGCCAATTACGTAAGGTTCCATCTCGGCCCAGCTGGAGTTGCTGCTTTCGCCGTGGTGTATCGGAGTGTTCAAAACGTGTGAACGAGGGGAAGGAAGACCGAAGCGGATTGAAGAAAACGGGGGAGGCTGGATGATTTTAGCTGGAGTCTAAGATAGAATTATACAAAAAAACGCTAGGGTCAAGAACCGAAAAGCATCGAAAGACACGAGAGCTTGAAAATCAACGGATAAAGCCCAGTTTCCATGCAGGATGGAAAGAAAAAGGCTAAAACAAAATAGCGTATAGTCCCAAAACTACTTCATTTGGTAACAAATACTAATAAATAGAATCTAAATAAGACACTCTACCTTGTAGATGTTGCGCTTTTGTTGACTTCCGCTCGTAGACTTTGACAGAGAACTTTCGTTCTCGTCTACATTTAGATGGGCGAACGGCCGGACTTGACTAGAATCTTGCTTACTTTTGTTTTCTGATGTTGCATCGATAAATCCGTTTTGATCGGCGTTTCCCAGCTCTTCGCTTCTTAATTCATGTAGACGCTCGAGCATTATGGGGATCTTTGGTATAAGGAATTACATATTATTAAGAATGAATTCGGGACCAGTAAAGTTTATTGTGTTTGCAACAGCCGAGGGCTTACCAAGTGAGAATTCTGTTCGCGATAATTGCCCGCAATGTCCTGAATTTCCATTGCGGCTGCTAGCAAACCAGTTGCGTAGGACCGCAGCGGTTCGTGCGCATTTTCTGCCCACTGATACAGACGGGGAATCAACCCTTCCTGAAAAAATTATATTAAAAATTCTAATATAGATGCAGCAAAGCGATTTCTCAAACGATCAGAATCGATGCACGTACGGTTTCTTGGAATATGACAGAGGTTTCAAGCCCCGGCATGATATCCACTGTAAGTCTGGCAGCTGCGGTGTTTAGTTCTCGGTTCTCTCGATGCAATAAATAATTGTTGATTAACTAAAAATGGTCGCAAGCAGATATAAAATGTGATAAGGTTACATTTTGCAATTAATTAGTATAAACCTATATAGCGAGCGTCGTCTAGTCTACTCACCTTAGTCATAAAATTGTCGTTTTTGAATAGGTTCTTTAATAAATGCCCTAAAGTGCAGTTAGGATCAGTCCTACCAGGATGCCTATCGTCAAAAGGATCGGGATCCATTTTTAAATACGCTTCGGTTTCCTTTTCCATCAATTCAGCCATTCTATTCAAATTTTAAATAAAAGCAATCACACATTTATAAACAGATTCTTACAGTAACACATGAAAAAAATCAGAACTGAACAATATGGATACCTTGAAAGGGTTGGTAGTGGATCAGCACTGCTTCCATTTTCCTGGTCCCAATGTTCCAAGATTTCATTTAATTCAGTAACTGAATCTATGGAAGCCATTTCTTGGTCGATATGCATTAGCCTGATTGATTCCTTGAATAAATAAAACTAAATGTAACACTCTTTTAAGAAGTTCATGTGTCCTACGAACACATGAACTACGTGAAATAACTCCCCACACGTCTTGCCCATATGATTAAACCATTTCCGATCTGACCTTTCTCCAAAAAACTTTGCTGACCCTAAATTATAAGAATTATGCAATGATAGCTATACACCGTAGTTACTCATGTAATGGCCCTACCCACACTTTAAAAACATTGTTTGCCGGGTATTTATTAACTCGACACTAGGCTTCACCCGATGTTCAATGCAATGATTGGTTGAGGATACTATTGTGCGTGAGAGTGATTGAACCAAGTGTAGAAAATGTATTCTATCGTTATAATAATACATGTAGCAAATATTTTGAAGTTGAAGAGTTTTAATTTCAATATTGAAATGTTTAAAATTGCCATAAATCTGCAATGTATATCTGCCCTTACAGTAACATTCATTTATAAACGGCGGTATGCTAGTATGGCCTACTAATTATCACAGTGGAGATATTTGGACAATGTTAACATGAAATTTCGTGTAATAGCCCCACGCAGACTTCAATAGGCAAACAACTGTAAATAAACAAGACCCCTTACAAGAGTAAATATGACATACCCGATTGAATAAGCAAGTACCATTTGAATAACGACAATTGATCTAAATATCTTTCTAATTCCTTTTGGGAGGGTTCAAGTAAACTATATATACCCATATACTAAACTTCTAAAAAAAATTTGCAGACCGTAGTTGTTTGCAGATTAAAAGATTTCAAACTTTGACAAACCTGTTGTTGATGCTGTCTGTGAATGAATGACGACATTGAATCGCTACTGGTTTATATTACCTAATTTTCTTTCTTAAATGATTCAATCATATTAAATAATATCTTAAAATTTAACTAGAACGCATATTGCACGAGGTAAATTTCAACAACTTCGTATCGCACTGTATGACCTCAAGTCTGATTTTAAACCCCAAAAACTTTCGTTTAGAAAACTTATAATTGGCCGGTTATGTTTTCAACGAACGAATACATGAACAAATGATTTAATAAAGTATATTATTTAAGATAAAATGAAATGATTAAATATTAGATTGCTAGTTAATCGAATGAAATCAATTGCTAAAGTTTGGTATGCCATGGTATCATAGAGATCGGAAGAAACGCTCCGTAGCGCCTAATGTTAAGTCAACGGAAACAAGGTAGCGAAACCGGCGAAAAGAATCAAAATGGCGCGAACCAATCCAAGAAGTCAAGGTGGTTATTATAGGCTTCATAGACAATCGACAAATAACCAAAGAATATGGTATTTTTCGGGCTGACAATTCACTCCCTACACAACGGAACTTGGGTTATATTACCTGATATAAATAATGTTGACGTATACTTCCCGTAGGTTGTTGTTTAAGACTTCAATAACAACAGCACGATGAAACCATGCTTATCCCTCGTTGGACCATGCACGTAAAAGATTGCACAAGAGCACCCATAAGAACGAAATATTTTCGTTCGAATTACTTGGAACTAAACGAATACAAAGACTTAAGACTCGTTATTTTTCTTCCTCAACTTAGGCGATTATCGAACAGGATTCCACGATTTTACGATTACTCTTTGTTTATTTTTACTTTAACAAATAAAAGGGAAATTAATCGCCCGGTATCTGGACATAGTGTTTAGGGGGACCCCCGGGGCAAGTTGGGAAGCGTGTTCGTTATCGAAAACGTATACATGAGTCACGCGATAAAGTTCATCCCGTAGGCTCTCTTTCAAGAAAATATTGACTCACGGGAGTCTCACGCATTGCTCCCTATTTTAGATAGGCGCATTTGAAAGACGTGTTTACTGTTTAATCATATTATTATAAATGACAGAAGGAAGACAAGAACAGTCTGTTTTAAGAAAGAATTGGCTGCATTCTGAAGATTATGGAAAACCTGACAAACCATGGCAGGGCTCGGCTAATTTTGAAAGTACCTATAGGTTTCTGATTTATGCTAGCTGCGGCATGGTCATACAGTTGCAATGTAGAACAATAGTTAAAACCCCAAACAGCTGATCTATGATGTAAGAGTAAAATTTGTTATAAAATTAAGAGGCACGGTCAGTAATGGGGGCCTCATCACGGTTCGAGTTGCTCCATTCATTTCATCTCGAGGTTTAGTGCCAAATTTCAATTGCACATACAGTGAAACCTGTGAATAGCGCACCCCATTGGGACCGAACCATATAAGGTTGACTACTTTGAGGGACATTGCAATTAGCTAAAGTGATAACCATACACTCCGGTACCACCTTTTGAGGGTTTACTACTAGGTAGTGCACTAGCTAATATAGAGGGACATAATTTAAAGGTTTCGCTGTGCAAGTAGTAGAACCTAAATAAGCTCTCAAACAAGCAATAATTGAATGAGAAGGGCTGTTGCCGTATAGAAAAACCAATATTTATGGGCCATCTCTGCACAACCCAGGAGGCATTAGACCGTGGCTTGGGTCAGTGCAGCAGGCCCTGCCTCTACCACACGGACCGGTTGCTAGAACGGTTTGAATTTCCTGCACATCATAACCAAGTGGTATCCCTTGGATCGGAATGTAGAACAGATCTTTTAATTTTTAATGCTACATGCAGAATTTGATTGACACGCAAATCGGCAAAAGTATGAGATTGTCTTTCTTGTTTAAGGATTTAATTTCCGCAGACCAGTCTTCGTCTGCAACCCCTTCCTCTCTTTGCCATCTGTTCATCGGCCATCCTCGCTTGGTCAAGCTCGATCATCTTTCTTCTGGCTTCTACATTCACACTTTTCTGCTCTAACTTTGCTTTTTCATCTACATACTTCAAATTTTCTTGGAACTCCTCCTCGATAACGCTAACCTTTGCCTCGGTCAGGTCGCGCAAATGTAGCTCGTGTTCCATATTCATTATCTCCTCCTTTTTCTCGGACAAATCCCTCATTTTCCTCTCGTGCCTTTCCGTGATCAATCTTGCTGCTTCCGATATAATCCGTTTCTTTTTCGCTTCTTTCTCAGCACATAACATATTCTTTTCTCTTGTTGCAGCAGCTCTAACATTCCTTCGTGCTACTGCGCTTATTCCTGCTATCTCATTATGCAAATCGGATCCACATGTCTGAGATTTTCCTAAACACACTATCGTCGGAGATTCTCCAACACACGTCAATGTCCGAGATTTTCCAATGCACTTCATCCTCCGAGATTTTCCAACACACATCATTGGAGATTTTTCAATACTCATTATCATCGGAGATTTTTCAACACACGTCACTGTCGGAGATTCTCCAACACACGTCATTGTCCGAGATTTTGCAACGCAATTCATCCTCCGAGATTTTCCAACACATATCACCGGAGACTTTCCAACACACATCATCGGAGAATTTTCAACGCACTTCATCCTCCGAGGTTTTTCAACACACGCCAATGTTCGAGAATTTCCAATGCACATCATCGTTGGAGATTTCTTAACACACGTCATCATCGGAGAATTACTAATGCAAATCATCGTTGGAGATTTTGCAGCGCATTTCATCCTCCGAGGTTTTCTAGCGCATTTCATCCTACGAGGTTTTCTAGTGCATTTCATCTTCTGATTTTTTTTAGCACACTTCATCTTTCGAGGTTTTCTAACACACGTCATCGTACGGAATTTTTCAACGCACTTCATCCTCGGAGATTTCTTTACACATGTCATCGTCCGAGATTTTCCAACACACAGCGTCGGAGATTTTCCAGCACACGTCATCGTTGGAGAATTTCCAATGCATATCATCGTTGGAGATTTTGCAGCACATTTCATCCTCCGAGGTTTTCCAACACATTTCATCCTCCGAGGGTTTCTAATGCACTTCTTTCTCCGAGGTTTTTCAACACACGTCATTGTCCGAGAATTTCCAATGCACATCATCGTTGGAGATTTTGCAGCACATTTCA
Organism: Xestoiulus laeticollis; assembly: GCA_034698905.1. Taxonomy (NCBI): domain Eukaryota; kingdom Metazoa; phylum Arthropoda; class Diplopoda; order Julida; family Julidae; genus Xestoiulus; species Xestoiulus laeticollis. Next base: position 188 of record JAQGCC010004314.1, on the reverse strand, counting down.
TCCTCCGAGGTTTTCTAACACACGTCATCGTCTGAGATTTTCCAATACACGCCATCGTCCGAGAATTTCCATCACACAGTTTCGGAGATTTTCCAATGCATGTCATCGTCCGAGATTTTCCAACACACGCCATCGTCTGAGAATTTCCAACACACAGTTTCGGGGATTTTCCAACGCATGTCATTGTC
>JAQGCC010004313.1:0-13381 GCA_034698905.1 Xestoiulus laeticollis | reverse complement strand
TATACTAGGTCATGTGACCAGTTTAACTGAGTTCTGCGGTGTGAATTAACACGCAAAAGTTTTCTTGATTAACATCAGTTGATCTACATCAACGTTGGTGTGAAGAAGGTCTAACGTCCTTTGCAGATCAAGCAGGGCATTTGTAATCCACAATTAGAGCAATTATAAACACGAAATGGTATAATGTAGTAGAAATAAAACAAAATTCATAGTAGAGTAAATTTTCTGTAAAAAAATTCAAGCATATTTCAAGGCTTGTCCATTATATTTCCAAGGGCTAATCTCCCAACCAGTTACCACACTTTTTTTAAAGAACTTTATATATTGTGTACATGTATACTAACTTTTAGATGTATATACTGTAGAGGTATTTATGAAGTTATTTAAAGTTCAGAATATCATATTTATATAAACAAACTATGTGAAACAATATAAAAATTATATACAAATGGACATACTTTATACGCATTGTATGTACACAAATCGACATAACATTAACATAAACATGTACATTGTAGAAACATTTTAATACAAATCATATACAATTTAATGTATAAAAATAGAACATTTTACATAAAATAACGTTAAAAACAAGAATACAAATCACTGTTTAAAATCTCGTGCTGTGTATCAGAAATTGATGATATTTTGGGAGAAATTTACCTAATGTACATGTAGAACTATGTACATGTATACGTACTTCCTTGCAAATATGGTACCAAATTTCTAGTACATTGTACATTGTACAACCAAGCCTCATTCCAGTGATAAAATATGAATGCATTTTAAAATATTTAGATCTAGTGATACACTTTTGCATTTGAAGTACTTGTTACATTCATCTACATTTTCCTATTTTCCAAATGACTGGCCACACTGCTAGAACACATTATGGATTCCAGAAATCTATTACCACTGACATTGCCACAATTCATAGTACCGAACCCAAACCCGTGCATTGACAGTACAAGAAATTGAAACGGATTAAAGTGACATGGCAAAAGAACCCCAGCAGTTGCCTCGATCTTACTTCACCAAAGATGTCAGCAAAGGCAATTCGGATTGACATTCCGCATTCCCAGGCGGTAACATGTGGTCCAGTCTGAACTGATGGACACGTGCATTCCCGTAGAGTTGGAATGTTCCAAATGCATTATATGTAAGCGCGTCATTGTAAGAAGGGACAAAAAGGCATATGGTAGAAAATGAACATAAAAGACGGGAAGACCCATCAAAATTAAAAGCGAGAAGCCACAGTTTACTTAAAGCGAGACTATAGGTTTCCAAAAGACACCAAATTCCTGTCGAGGCAACTTCAAATATCGCGTAATGAAAGCGACATCCTTACAGAATTAATTTGAAAGTCCAACTTTTGAAAATGTCGTTAATGAACCAGAATGACGCGTCGTAGGGGCATCGAAAACAATTGAAAAAGAAATGCATAAAGCGAGACGTTATGAAAAATGCTAATATGCGGACGAGCTTTCCTATGAAATTACGCAAATTACTCGGTTGGCTATCCATGATTTGGTAAAATAGACAGAAATTGAATGATATCGGATGCTGTTCCCTAGCAACGTCTTGCCACTGGGGAGCGTCATGGCAACCGCTTCAAAGACAAATATCAACACACACACCCCCGTTCAAGAAGTCACCCCAAATAGGGTATATCATCGGTTGACATTTGCACAATGAAAGCGTAGGGTAGGGGGCGTGAGGGGTCTAGATATATAGGGACGAGTATAGGGATTTCCTCAGGGTTCAACGCGCACAGCCACAATGGCGCATCAACCTCATTTGCTGCGAGTGAATAAATAAATGATATTTGCTCGAATGAAACGGTGATTAGGAGAAGGTGGACGTTAAAAAATCGTGAATTAATCCCTGAATCTACAGTGGAAATAACTCTTCCAACTGTGACTCAAATCAATATATGCAAATGAGCCGATGTCAAACAAGATTTGCACGTGAAACGTCGACAGTTACTAGGTGCATAGAAATGCAAGGTGTCCGATGAATATAGAGATTATCCTATACAGGTACATGTAGGCTACACGTATATCCCGGAAGGTTAATGCGAGGGATTTTTAGAAACTTGTTCCCATTTCTATAAAACTACATTATTCAATAAATATCTGAATTATGATTTGTATACTTATGATCTTATAATTTGAACATGTTTATATACTATGTTGATTATCATTTGATATGAACGAAATAAAAATAAGTTCAAATTATTTTGCACGAGCACGGGGTGATATTTCAGCGGGTTGATATACAATTATTCGGCCGAATAGTTGCAGTAGTCCTGGTGGGAAAAAACAATTGAAAACCATTGAACTTTCCAATTGTTTTCAATGGTTCCAACAAGTCAACTGTTAAAAAATTGTCCAAAGAGTTGGAACATTGGTGAACTATCTTTTCATTTTCTTGGACAGTTGAGCCATGGTAATGAAGATTATACAACAACAATCCAATTGCTGAATAGTCTAATCACCTATTAATCTATAGGATGGTTCAGTTAATGGTTTAAACTGATCAATTCCCCAATTGTCCATGTACTGTCTAAATAATAATAGGATCGTAGGATTCAATGATTCTTATCCAATTGTTTTTAACCAGGGAAGATAGAATGCAAGCAGTAATCACGTGACATCCGTTTCTGCTGCGAGTCGACTGAATTGACTCGCTCATTAAGATAATATGATGTACATTTATATATATGCATACATTTTGCTTACATTTTAAATTATGAATTGAGTGGGTAGACCTACATGTATTTTGTTTACACTTTTCGAATTCGTATTCAGTCACGTGTGCTTTATCGACTGATGATGTTAATTTTACCTACGGCCATTTTTTCACGAAAGCCCAAATATAACTTTTTAGCCATAACACATAAGACAAAATGCCAAATTAGGAAAAGTAGGAGAATAGTCTGTTTGTATGAAATCAACTATTCATATGTTTCATAAGCAATTATTTAAAGGTGTTACAATGTTTTTAAGAATCGAGGTCAACCACAAGTGGTATCTACGCTGCAGCACAATGGGGCACTACAGTGAAAATTTCAGTTAATTTCACTGTAGTTCAACCATTGTTCTGCAGCGTAGCTACAAAACAATTTTTACAACTTTAAATTAGCGAATGGATTAATGACATTTCATTTACTTCACCTGTTCAATGGTAATATTCAGATGATATTCAGGATGAATTGATTCCATGCATTTTATCCACCTGGGTTCATTTGCATATTAATCCTACTTAGAGTTTGTTCGATTTATATTTTGTCTAAGGTTAAATTAAAGGTGGGGTGGTTATTATGATTAATAAAAAAAACTATCAACCTTTAAATAAATGTATGTTTGAAAGCTTATTGATTTCAAAATATTGATTTTTACACATAGCAACTAACTTTCCTGCTATTAGTAAATTTCCCAGATTAACTTCTACATGTAAATGAATTCCCCTCTCATTTAAAATACGCTTTGCAATCGCAATCTCAACATTTATTCGAATCCATACATGTACATTTGCATGTTAATTATTAAATAACCATGTGTACCATATGTAGGATGGAGTTACAACTGGTCAAATAAAGCGACTAAAGTGCTGATTTTCGTCTGACATCTTCAGGAGTTTATATTTAAACATATGTTAATTACCATATTCAGAACTTATTCAGAACTTACACCAAAATATTTTTAAGTCATGTTATGAGAAGCACCTTTCCAGATATTTCTGCTTATTAAAAAGTGTTGTTTAGGCAACCCAATTGAAATTCGCTGGTATTTAATGAATAGCGTGAAAAACAGCGAGCAAACCATCTATACGCTGCCAACTAACGAGCCTTAGGGAATCAGGTCTGACTGCTATTGATTAGTCCAATCCTATTTACAGGATTTAATGTATTCGTCCACCTACTATATCATCAATCAAACATTCACAGATTACCTATACTAATTGTGTATAAGGCAAGTTAAGATTAAATATTATAAAAAAAACTGTTCAAACAATAAATAAAAATCAGGGGAAAGAATTCAGCTTAAATGCAGCTATAGCTAAATATCATGAAAATTGATGCCGATTCAATATGTTTAAAATGCAGTCCTAATACGGGCACCACAGACTTCACATAGTACATATAAAGTACAAACAACATAAGGAACCCTCGTGAAAACCTCAACCTGGTTCTTTTGGAATTCCCCAAGTTTCCATAAAGATTCCTTCTAGTTCTTAAGGAATTCCCCAAGTTTTCCCAAGGATTCCCCACCAAATTCTTTAAGAATTCCAAAAGGATTCCTATATTTCTTTAGGAATTCTCCAAGTTTCCCCAAGGATTGCCATAGTTCTTAAGGAATTCTCCAAGTTTACCCAAGGATTCCCCTATAGTTCTTTAGGAATTCTCCAAGTTTCCCCAAGGATTCCCCTATAGTTCTTTAGGGATTCCATAACTTTTTTAGGGATTCAAAACACGCTTTGCACAAACTGAAGCCATTGATTAGCCACCCCTGTAACCCCTCTGTTGTGGGTAATCCCAGATAGTTCACAGAATTGATCACCTTTAAAGGGGTATCCTCCAGACAGACTGGGACCATTCCTTTAATTATTCTTATTGAAAAACGCATTCCAATCGGATAACAATGGGATCTTCCATATTATCATATGCAATGATGACTCGCACACAATATTTTTCACTAGAGTAGGATATCCTAACCGAAACTTCATGCATATACTTTTTGATCACCACTTAAAACACTCATTGCTGACTTAATATATAATGCCACGTAATAGAGTGCTTTGATTAGGCTATGATGAGCTTTTCGAAATGGCATTAGATATTCTTATTGCGAAATAATTATTGGAGCGAAACTAATAAAATTTTCAAAGACGGACCTTCGTTTTAGATTGAAAGAATTTTTCGCCATCCTAAGGGGATTACAGGAATCATCTTCCATCACGCAATTAAGATCATAAAATTCATCATAAAAATCCCATTTTAAATGCACGATGAAAGTGTAATACAGGCAACAAGTACTTAAAGGATGTAAATTCGGTGTAAAATAATTCCCCACCGCTACGTAAAGAAACAGGAGAATGTGGGCTAGAAAACACGCCCAAGTGTTATAATCATGCCTATATTGCACATATCATATGGGCATGGAGAGGAAGACTTTAGTAGATTTCAGGATGCTCTACTTCCGTATTAGGCTTGTTTTTTGTCTCTCAGCAACAAATCACGTAAGTGACAGCTAAATGATGTTGCTCGTAAAATTATTGATCATTATCCAGGAAAGTCTCGTGCATATTACTCAGCCTTGGCATTTGCATGCATAACCAAGATGAACATTCGGAATTTCATAGTTTTCATCGTCTAGCCATCAGATTGGGTCAATGGGAGCTAAGTAATTACTATAAGACCATCTCGAAAGAGGATGATAAATTTCGACTTGACCCTTTGCTGAGACCTTTTGCAAAAGGTTGAAAGATGGTGAAGATTGCCTTTTATAATTTTCACCGACTAAAAAGTGACCCAGACAAGGAACATGTCCTTCTTCAGCATTTAATAGGGTTCGATGCCATCATTTGTTGTTGTAGTTGTAGGTCTATATAACGATCAGAATAACATTAAGCAACAATTACTGTTCTGTTTGTCCATCTCTGGTAGCTACTTTAAAGTGATTTCAGGCTATATAACTCGATGACAGATATTCAGTATGACCTTTCACAAAATCCCGCTGGGAAACTCAAATCTCAAATTGCATTCAGTGTTCAGACAACCTGACATTTTTTAAGGATAATGTCTCAATGGGAATCGGGTTGAAATGGCGATAAAAAAAAACATTAAATACATTTTGAAACAATATTTTTTCTAGGTAAAGACCCTAAGGCATATTAGGCCTATTTTCTCCACTGGTGTCAAAGCAATATTGAGAAGCCTACGTCGCCATTGGTTGGAGTCTAAAGGAAAACTCTGATAAGCAAATTTAAGTCGAGTTAGGTTCGCATCAGAGTATAGTCCCATCGAAAAATTCACCATGGCATAATAGCTTATGCATTCAAATAATCCGCTATAATATCGCAAACAGAAACAGGACTCTTTCGAGCCAAAAGATAAACGGATTAAAGACGAAATCTAATTTACTTTCTTATACTTGAAATGAAATTGCAGCAAATATTGCCTGACGAAGCAATGTTGAGACGGTATTAATAGGCTGTGTCGTAAATACGATTAGAAACCTGGCCTATACATATCTGTGGAGAATGCAAAGGTCAAACCACTTTAAAAACAATATTTTGATCCACACAACCACCTCTCTCTTCTATCAAAATTGGGTTTTTATATAAGTTTTAGGAGTTTTGTGAAGGTTTGTGTAATAGGCCTACATGTATAAAAACAATTGTTTCATACTTGTGAATTAATATATCTCTACATTACCAAAATAATTTAAAAGTTATATAAAGAGAATTGATAATACTTATATGTTCTGAATAGCCATTTTTATTTTAACAAAAAACTTAACTTTTGTTGTTAGAGAACGACTATTTTGATATTTACAGAAAGAATGTTCTTTCTACTTTCTATAAACATAATGTAATATTGCTTAGAATAAAACAATTTATTTCATAAAATCATTGCGTATTTGATACAAATTTGGCATGAAATATAATAAAAAAATCATTTGTGTAATTGACAATGCTAGAAATGAAATTAAGCGAATTTTTTTTGCGAGATGACAGCCACGAATTTAATTGACAATGTGTGAGACATGTTCTTCAAATGTTTATACTGAAGAAAAAACGTGATTTAAGACGAAATAGAAATCGGACGCGCTCCTTGTAATACAAATTAAGACAATGCATTCGAATACCAGATGCTGATGGCATTTAAATGAAGCGCCGTAACAATATAGCCACTGAACACGTGATCATATAAATTTTAATAAAGTACTGTTTGGATATCAATGAGGACATATATCCATGACAATTTCTAATTTCAGCTACATGTACATCAAAACAGAGTATAGATAAATCCGCTGAAATGATGTCACTTGCTCATGAGGCCTTTCACATGCAAGCAAAAAATTAACAACTTGTCCGATTTTTTTTTCTCTTTTTAAGCCCCAGGCCACACTAGGTTGGAAACGCGCGTTTGGAGACCCTCAAACAAGGCTTTTAATTAAAAAAGAATTTTCGCACGAGATATTAAGGTGCAACTTTTATAATTCTAAAATCTAAATTAAATTCGATGCCTTGTTTCAGGCTATAGCTAAACGCGCGTTTCCAGCCTTGTATGGCCTGGGGCTTAAACAATAGAATACATGATCGGGGCAACTATCCAAAGAGAAATGCGTTTTTCATCGACATTTTTTTTTGTAGTTTTCATTCAGTGATTTCGATTAAAATCCTGAAGCAGAAGGATACAAGCAACGCTAGCGCCATGCTTTAAACACATCGCAATTATTTACACTGGTTGAAGGCATTGTTTTTTCTATGCTTTTAACACGTTTACCAGTGCGTAAATTTCGTCTTCTAGCGCAAATAGGAATCTTCAGAGTGGATTTGTGCGTACGTATTTACGGTGCAGTTAATGGGTATCTGCCATATAATCACTACTACTTTGTCTCCTCGATGGTTTCTTGATTCAATCTGGAGCTCCAATATATATTAGATCCAAAATGGGGTAAAATAGTTGGCATATCTGCTTCCTTTTTTTCTTTCCCCCTCTTTTTTTAATCATTTGCCCGAGGATGACAAAATTTCGATTTATTTCCTGAGTAAACTGAAGCTTCACAAACGCAAGAGTAGGGCGTTGGCAAACGACCTTTTCAAGCACGATCAAGATCACCTTTTTCCATACCACTCCAAAATAGGATATCCCAATTCTTATACAATTGTAGGTAGAATCAGTCATCCAGGATTTTGACAACCGAATATCAGCAGAAATTTTCATAAAAACTGGACTTTTTTTAGAAAAAAAATACAAGGATCTGTTTGGAAATATCTATTTTGGCCTTTGTCGACATTAATGCAACATTTAGTATATGACATTGGATCTCTAACTTGATTTTGGAATAACATTTATCACACTAGCGACATTTAGCAGTGTTTATCAACATATAGCGAATAGGAGCATTGATTAATTATTGTTTGTTTAATTTGATTTTACGTTTTGACTTAAAAATCTTATCCAAAGTTATCAAAAAGTTAACAAAAGACTTCTCGCTAAACTTTAGGATTTATTTTTCTGTAGTTTTGAAGATATTTGTTCGAAAGCCTTATGGAAACAGATGATTATATTTTGAAGTTCCCATTCCAGCAATTACAATATTTAGATAATAACACGGTCTATGTTAAATTTACTACTTACTTTACAACTCCCACAGTCACCAAAATAATATGTAAATAAAATATAGCTAATTAAATACGAGACTTTGTTTTTCAAAAATCTAGTGTAAAATTTACAGAATTTATATTGGAAACCAAGTTTCTAAACATGTTCAAAAGTGCCTCATGTTTTTAAACACTTCTTTAAAATTTAATTTTAACCATAGACATGTTTAAAATTTAATTTCGAAGAAGGCTTTAAAAAAATTAGGCATTTTTGAAAATATCCATTAACTTGGTTTCCAATATACATGTATATTCTATTACAGAGAAGAATGCCAAATGACGTTTCTGAAACAAGTAAAGACTGTACGGCATTTAAGACAATTTCATACAGCATTTATAATAAAAAAGTTTTATCTTCAGTTAACCATATATTTACATACTGTACTTATTCTTCTCATTTTTGGTAGGTTATGTGATCAAGTAGTAAATTTAACACGAAGTGTTAAATACTGCTCCTGCTGAAATACGCTGACTTTTCAGTAAAATTGAAACAATATGCCTTATAGATGGTACTGATACCATGAGCCACATTTTCAACCTCACACAATCAAAATTGGCAACCCACTCCCGTCCCCTGATTAAATCTCGATCACCTGATCGAATCCATCAAATCAGGGGACGGGAGTGTGTTACAAATTTTGGTTATATGAGGTTATAAATTTAGCCCCAGGCTAGGTTTACTTCGACCAAAAACGCGGTGAAATGTGCTTCAATTCATCAAGCTCCAAGCTTCGACAGTCGATGACATGTCATGACATCACCGGTGCAAGCAACGAGTACCGTTCTTTCGTTCAATGATGTATGCTAGTGTGCAGTGCTTGATAGTTCAGCTTTAGATTTTAATTTGCACAGCGGTTGAAAGTGGGCTGGCAATCGATCGCCTTCGAAACAACGACTCTCCTCCACCTACAAACACACAATCTGTCGTGGAAACTAAAAAAGGGAGTCTGTAGGTCTCTGGGTCTGCCTCGCCAATGAACCTCACGCTGCGTTTTTCCTGTTTTCATATATATGACAAGCACTCCAGGAGTGTCCAATGCACCATACCCTAACATTATCCCATGGAAGACTCCATAGATGCGCAATTTGCACCCATTCCATCCGCCCTGTTCCCCCTCCATTTTAGCCTTACTCTTATTTATACCGTCAATAACTGTCCAATGTACATTCCCCAACTTGCACTGCTACAGCAATTATTAGAGCTGAACGTGTGCCAACTTTCGCAGAGTAATATTGAAAACAAGTTTCTCTTTTGCTTTTAAAACGCACCAAAAAAGCAATAAAATGGCAAACAGTGACGCAAAAACGAAAACAAATACTCCGAAACCAACTAGGGGGAGTTGGGGGGGAGAAGGGGTTTAACCGCAGTGTGCAAGATGGTTGCCTGAGTAGAAGTCATCGAGCATACTCGCGAAAATTGGAATGGTAAAACACATTTTTTATGGAAATCATTCGCATTCGTTGCACTTGATGAAAACATCTGAAAACATGTCCATGGAATAAGTGAAACCGACGCATCTGCAACATTTCATTCAAATTCTTGCATGGGGATGCACTTTGTTTCAAGTTGGAAAAAAACTGATGGAATAAATGCATCAGTGTCTTCTACAACGAGCACATTGTCTTAAGTTGTTTTTATTTAAAAGACGAGTACTAACCGTATTAATCACACCCATGTGTAACAAACTAAATTAATTTGGCATTGTAAAATGATGTTGCTGATGAGCTTTCTTCTGAGGTAAACGTAGTAAGTTAGAGCCATGATGTTAATGGAAAATAACTAATTGTATACCATTAACATGTAGCCAGAAATTAAATTGGAAAACTTGAGTGGAAACAGTATTTTTAAAAATTGCTAAAGCTGTACACAAGACAAACCGTTACTTTGCTATTTTCAATGGATAGACAACGAAGGGTATTCATTATTGTAATTAATTTGTGGTAAGCCGAAATCCAGACAAATGTGTTTAGTATATACTTACAGGACAAAACAATTTTCTAACCTTGAAAAACTGATTATAAATCACCATGAAGAATTTTTAATTGCATATCACTAATTGCAGTATTTTAAATGAAAGATTAAGTAATAAAATATAAGAAATTTTAGCTTTCATTTCCATTTATATGCATTCCGATGCATTTGATGTTTTAATTTTTTTTAATTTTGGAGTTAAACATTTGATTTATCGTAATTGTTAATTAATGTTACATATGTCAGTTCATTTAAATTGCTCAGCAAGAAATATTTTTAAATTGCAAATCTGAAACAATAGGGATGCTTTCTTTACTAATTTTATCCACGATAGGATGAGTTTTCGATTACTTGACGGAGGCTAATTGAGTGAGCTAGCCGAGCTTGAGATATTCTATATTGTGGTGCCAATATGATTATAGTGTAATGACCCTTTATCTATTACATGAAATTTTAATTTCACGTGAAATGATCGGGCGGCAGACATGATATGTCGTGTCGGTCAAACAGGAAATTGGCTACTCTCAGCCTCTCTATCTTCCAACTTAGACGAATGTGGGTTTTAAAGAGATAACAATTAGTAACGTGAGCACCCCTATTATGGTCAGAATAAAGTTCTTCAGAAATAGATTTATTTATTATAGAATTACAGACTGTAATTGATATCTAAAATAAAGCCTCATTAAATATTTTTAAACATGCTAATAACAACCAAGTCACAGGCTATTAGATTTATTCCATTCTATTTATGGAGAAGGTAAACTCCTGCAAATCTCACGAACATATTCGTTTGCACGAATCCTATTTTTGGAGATGATGAAATATGGCAGAAAAAATTGGTAACAATTTCACCAGCAGATAGAGGCTTGTGCGGAACAGAGAAGGTGTGGCTGTTCAGCAATTTTACCGACATTTACAACTTGCACATAATTAATGTGATCTCCCAAAGCTTATAGAAGCCCAGAAATTGACGTCATTGCGTGCTAAAGGGTTTTTTCTTCTACTTTCCGTTTTTAACTTGATAACAATGAAAAGTGGAAATGACATTAACCCAGCTTTCAGGGCTACACAAATCTTTTTATAGCAACTGAAACCCCATTCTGTACGTCTAAGTCAGCATTATACAAGGGCCCAACGAAGCCACTAGCATGCGAATGTGCTGCTAAAAATCAAATGAATTTAAGAGTGATGGCTCTGTGCCCACTTTCATTGGTTCCTAGGTAAATCCCCAATCTTTGCATTTAAATCTTTAGTAATAAGATGCAACAAAACGATGCCATTTAACCAAAATTTAACCAAAACCGTTATCGTGGAATTATAATTGGATGGCATTCCAGCAATACAAGTTTGTTACCAGTGATTGCCTACTTTAAGGGAGGTTGAATTAGATAGTTTTTTTATTTGCTGCATGGTTAACACTGATTAATTACGGTTTGTTGAACTATTATTCTGATGTAGTGCTGATTAACGTATGATGCTGTAAAAATGTAATCATATATTTTGGATATGGGAAATTTGTTTACATAACTAACCGTAATTATTGGTATTTAAGTGGATAGTATTACAGCAATACACATGTGCTAACAGTGATTGCCTACTTTAAGGGAACATACATTAGATAGCGTTTTTCATTGTTGGTTAACAGTGATTAATTACGGTTTAATGTAATATTATTGTGAAATAGTGTTGATCAGCTTATGATAATAGGGAGATTGCGCCAGCGTTAGCGTGCACGCTTACGCTAATGGTTATGGTTATGTACACTCATGCTAAAAATACAGTGCTGTCGATAGCGTAGCGTTAGCATTAAGTAGTTAACGTAGTGGCGCAATCTCCCTACTGTCAAAAGGAACCTTATTTATGGATATTGGACCTATAATTATTTACTTAACAAACCGTAATTGTTGGGAAATAATTACATTGCATTCCAGCAATACACGAATGTTAGCAGTGATTGCATACTTTAAGGGAACTAAAAGACATTTGTCTATTAACTCTAATTAATTAAGATTAATTGTATTATCACTGTTAAATATTGATAATTGAATTAAGTTGCTGGCAAAATTGGACCTTTATTTTTGTATAAGAGACACTCTACAGCTAATAAAATTTAGCCACACCACGGTTCCATATCGTCTGGTGCCAGATGCAGACCAAACGAACAAAATGGTGTTTACCAATCACCGTAATATATCAACATCATGTTGTTTACTGCAAAAATGGGATTTTGTCTGCCATGCCATTAAGTGATACCAGACAGTGCGAAACCTGAGAAAGTCGTATTTTCTCGTGAAACTTAATGGTGTAATAAACCTTTTGCGTGGGGTCAGTCTCATCTATTAAGACAACTGTTTAAGGCTATAGCTATACATTAAAATGTGTAAATAGTGCAATGCAATATTTCAACAAATGAGTCTTCATTTCCAAATTAAATTTAACGGAACATAGTACTACTCTAAAACACCATCGTGTATTAGTGCGTATCCATGTTGGCGAAATGAAACAACTCACATAAGGTTACAAGTAAATAACATACGGTTTCAAAGGCTCCGACAAATTAAGCCAACAATGGTAATTACAGAATAGGCATATACTTAAAAAGGTTTCATTAATTGGATATGGTTATTCGACTGGCAATTATAATTCAAATTAAAATCTCATTTGCCTCATGTAATACCAAAGCCATTTGTTATAATGAATTATTTTCAGCGATTAAAAAAATGGACTAAACGTGAATAATTATATTCTAAAATCTTGTATAAACTTAGCTTTTAGCTTATTCATTAATAAATAAATGAGCACAATATGATCTGTCCAAAATCGCTTTTTACCGTTAAAGTACTTAACAATACTTGCTTTACCCGAAGAAAATGCTTTGCTCGATAGACAGAATAACAATATGGGTACTCAGACAACTGTGCAAGTAAAAATTTTAGAGTTATGAGGTTTGAGCATTGACCTCGTGCATGCGCAGTAGTAAATTTAGGTCATGCTCAAATGCCAATCTGAGTTGAA
>JAQGCC010004312.1:0-13381 GCA_034698905.1 Xestoiulus laeticollis | reverse complement strand
GGTACCGAATTGACTCAAAATTCGAGCTTCTGCTTATAGGAGCAGAAACTTAGGATTGGAAACTGTGGTACGGGGGTGAGTATTGGTATAAAATTTGTACAGATTATAATTTCGCTTTGAGAAAATGCACTAAAATAATAAAAAATAAAAAAAGTTATTAATTAGTGTTATAGAGTGGTTGTTATTTACATTAATGAGTTTGTAGGAGAATGAAGTTTATAAAAAAACATACATTTGTTGCGTCCATAAAGCAAGGCGGCTCCTCAGAGGTTATGAAAGTGAAGTGAAACTGCAATCGATCGGTTTGTAAGAACAAAAGCTGCAGGCAAGCATTCAAGCTCTCTTTTCCACTTGCACTATGCCGAGTGTTAGGAATGTGCATTAGTGCATTTTTCATTCGCGATAATCATCGCATATACACACAGTGGTGGCCGTAAAAATGTATTAACGAGTTTTAAATGTTAAACTAAGAAAATTTTAGCTTAAGGACGAGTCGAAATGAAGCATTCCAAGAGATCGTCAAACGGGGAAATAGTCTAGAAAAGGCTGCGTTTGGAATAGGCATTGACGGGGTGTGAAGAATAAGTGCCTTGTTAAAAATGTCATTAATGCCTTGGTATAACGCTACGAATTCCTTCGGCTCATCCAAACAGAAAACATTAAAAAAAGATTTCTATGCAAAATGCGCAATATGCTCACGCATATTAATGCGTAACGTCGAAAAATTGGCAGAGTGAAGGAAGTTAAATGTACCATATCATGCAGAAATCTCGAACAACATTAGCTGGGTGCCTGTTCTTTAGAAAGAAACCTAACAAATTTCATTCAATTCTATACTGAGTACTAGCACGCTATGATACTTTCAGATCTCGAGCTTCTAAATTGGATAAACAATTTTAACACCATGCCCTTTCGGAAATGGGAAAAAGCAATACACTCAAATTACATCCATGTTGCCTTTTAGTAATGCTTGTTCAAGCAAAACAAGTAGATAATGCTTGCCGCGTTAAAATGTGGTTTATCAAAGTCTAGTATGTTGAAATCACTTCGTTACTTGAATATGATATACACTGTACATGTATCTGTGCACATAAAGTAGCTCTTTAGTATGTTCATAACAGTTTCTATAGTTTATAGATACATGTACTTGTATATCGCAATAAAGAGCACAATTTGGAATAAATCCGCTAGACTAAATTCTGCATGAAATACAATGAAAATTAATTGTTATCTAAAGCAGTATAAAAAAACTATTACTGAAAAAAGTGAGTAACATGATAAATAACTAAGATTTCACAATAAATGCTATATAAAAAAGTTAAATTGGCCATGTTTTCATTTTATAAGCCAGCTTCCGAGAAATTTTCCAATAGTCGTTAAAGCTAAGTTATGCATACAAATATTGATCATCATGATGACTTTCGATATTCAACGTACACTACATGCACATGCAAGCAAACATTTCCTACAGTGCAATCATACCACGTTATCCAATAAAGTGATAAAGTTTTAAGCCTTCAGTGTTTTGGAGATATAAAATACAATCATCCAACCTGTATTTTAATGGATTAAACGTTTACCTCATACTCTCATGTATTTAGTTTTGGCTTACTGGACAACCAAAGAGCCCAAAGGTATTTGTAATTTTCAGAATAATTTTACAATCTTAATCGCCAATGGCCTGCAATCCCACATAGGTCATAGGCCAAAATCGAGGCGTTGCTGCACCGATTTTGATAAGGGCCACGCTAATAATATAAGCCCGATTTTATCGTGTTTACACTGATGGGGTTGGCAGCTCCTATGCTGATATGTCAACACGGATTATTAGAAAAGTTCACAAATGGCAGGACAGAAACAACATTGGCGTAATAACCTTTGCCATAAAAATGGCGATAGCAAAACGCCTAGGCCACGAGTGTGCCAATTTTGTCGTCACATAGCCGATTGTTTGTCGCGCAGTCTTATGTCATTTTGGAAATGTGTGCCAAAATTGCCTGCAACCAATAAATTGTGAAATACTAATAAGTATGCTTGAACAGTACGCACTTTATGTTCCTCGCATTTCAACAACTGCCTCCACCATTTACGTTGAAAATATGTTAAGCTATTTGGAGTTATCTTATTCAACTTGGCGCTGTTTTGGTATAACAAATAGGTTTTATATCTCAGCTGCTGCATACTTCTTGTTTGTTTGCATTCTGGTTTATATCGAAAGTCACAAGAATCATAAATTTGAAATTGTCTTGCTTTATTTCCAGAAGCGCAAAAGTGAAATGTACTTTCAAAGGCAGGGTGGTTGACATTGATGTTAAACTCAAATCCGGGCCTATTTCATATTAATTATTTGAGGTGCATTTTGGAATGCATGATAAGTCCTATTTCATGAATACGAGCTTGTACAAATGTTTTTTGTAGACTCCAAAATTAAAGAGATTTTATTCATGGAACTATGGAAAGAGTCCCTAAATAATAACAATTTATGAGTCTATTATGAGACTACTCTCTAATAAAAAATCACTTAACAAGATTTGTAATTTTTAATTGATATAAAATGATATGTTCCATAATCCCATTAGAGATGGGGCCTCATGCAATGAGATTTTTCACTATAGGGATATAGATAAGTCTCCGTAAATTTAACGATTCAACATTTGCTATCTGCAGGTTAAACTGCATATGTTAGTGTAAAGATTAATGGTTATCATTATTTCTACTGCATGATCTTTCCTACAATGATTTATAAAAGTACCAATGCTACATAAGTGCGATTTGTGGCCATAATTTTGCAGATCGAATTTAGCATAACTTAATTACTTTCTAAAAACTATAATTGTTTAAAAACTAGATAAGTATTATACATTTATATAAATTATATATAATGTATATAATATAAATTAATTACTAAGCTAATTACTAAGCTTCACTAAATTTTTCTATAGGTATTTAATATTATTTGAAAACTTCTCGTTTTTCATGTTTTATATATAGACATGCTAAAAATCATAATTCCAAAAGCAGACCTAAATGTATTTAAAATTATATTACAGTGCATTCTCGGTAATCCGACATTATATGGGACCAAGCACTGTCGGATTATAAGAACAGATTACGGATACATTACAATTTAATGTATTTGTACAGGGTATTTGTACATGCTCGCCTATTGCATATTATTTGACTTAAAAAATATGTAGCATAATGGTCGTTATGTTTTGCAACATAATTATTATAATCACTTCGGATTATCACAGGGTCGAATTACAAAGACAGAACTGTACGTTTATTCAACCACCTTTTTTCAGATCTTACTTATTTTATTCTGTATAGCGTTGTGTATACAGAATTTATCAACACTTGAAGATGCACATCCTATATTACATCTGCACGATTTTATAAAACAATTTCAAGATGACTAACTGACTAAATACACTTACATTATGTGCTATTTGCCTAACAATCTTTTATTGGATATATTTAGCATTAATATTCGAATCATGTGTTGTTCTTCGGCATAAGCTATACATCCTGGTCAAAATAAATATTCTGATATCAGTAAATTAATTCTATAGTGATATTAGTATGTATACCCACACTGATAACAGTGAGATATACTGGTATCAGTACAGAATAGTGACATTAGACAATGTTTGACTAATACCAGTATTACCCATACCAATATCAGTATGAGCTAGATTTACATTATTTCAGTATAGTCATACTGATATTGGTTAGTTATACTAGTATCAGTACACCATAGTGACATCAGTAGGCAATGTTTAACTGATGCCAGTATACCCCATACCAATATCAGTGTAAATTATAGTTTCATCATTAGGCCTATACTAATCTGATAAATCTTAACTGTTTGGCTGACACGTAACAGTTTAGCCTTGTCTGACATCTGTGTAAGTTTCCATTTAGCTAGTATACCTTTACTATTTGATGACTAGGTTTTTTAGCATTGCAGGAGCAGAAAAAAAAACATACAGGGAATGGTGATGAAATTGTTCTAATATCATTATATCTGCCGATAACATACTGATGTCAGTATGGTATAATGGTATCAATATAGATACTAATGTCTATATGGTATACCTATATATGGTATCATTATATCTGCCGATATTAAACATACTGCATGATGTCAGTATGGTATAATGGCATCAATATAGATACTAATGTCTATATGGTATACTGACAACAGTATAATATCATACTGATATTAACATTATAACATTATATTGATATCAGTGTCTCAATTATCAGTACAAAACTGCAGATTACTGATATCAGTATATTTAGTTCGCCCAGGGCAGTTACTAAAATGTCCAAGAATCCAAACCAAATCTAATGCCAATTTGCGATTAAAATTTAAAATATGCAGCATACGTTTCACATCACGGACTTTTTATCTTACATATTTCGTATATAAGAGATGGAAAATGGTATTATCTAAAGCGAAAGAGCGTGCGTACTGTTGCGCACTATTATTCACTGGATAGTATGTCATGCCGGGCGGTTTCCACGACAATAGCTATCCTATGAGACAATAATCCAAGAAGGCAACCACAATTGCCGCAAATTTCCTGTTTCTGTGTTTACGAGCAAGGGGCTTCATTCAAACAATCAAGTCCTTTTTCAGCAAATGAGTAGCATACACCAACGCGTTCAAAGCAACAAATTCCCGGAGCAAGATATAGCTATGGTGGGTGGTGCAGCATCAGGTAACACATCCTAGCAATATGTCCGCCTTTGTAAGAATCGATGCAACGAGGCCAGGAACAGCAAGGGAGAGAAGAAAGTGATCAAATGCAAGTGCAATGGGCAAGTCCGAACAGCTGCAACAGCAAACAAACAGCATAGCATTACCGCTGGAAAAGTAATCCCCGCTCCTTGGTGCGATCTGGAGAAAACCACTATCTTAAAGTGCATTACTTTATTACGTAGCATATAAAAGAAGGGTGCGGGAAAGTATTCGAATGCATAAGTAGATGGAGTAGGTAGGATTGCGTATCTAGAAATGAATTAAGGCCAAGCAAAGATAAGGACGGATTGGGAGAGGACAAAATTATAGTATTCGTGTATCAACAAATTCGTATTCGCATATCCAGTAAATCCAGGTGAATATGTTGGCAAGACATTGCGGGACAAAAAGATACAACAGGCTTAGGGCCGGTATTGAGTTAAATTTAAAACTCAATAAGGGTAAGGGCGTGGTGAATTTGTGTATGCCAATCATTAAAAATAGGAAGATCGAGTTAATTTCAAATGTAAACATCGAGTTAATTTCAAATGTAAAGATCAGTTTCAAAATTGCCGGATATAACCCCAGGCCACACTAGGCTGGAAATGCGCGTTTGGCTAGCCTCAAACAAGGCTTTTAGTTAAAAAAGAATTTTCGCACGAGATATTAATGTGAAAATTTTATAATTCTAAAATTTAAATTAAATTCTGTACCCTGTTTGAGGCTAGCCAGATGCGCATTTCCAGTTTAGTGTGTCCTGGGGCCACAATTGAATTTTATGGTTCCCCAGTTAATATAAAAGGGTTCCAGGACAGGTCTAGCAGGGATGTTTCCTATACACTTCACTAAATCTATAGTTTAAGTTGAGCTGCAACACTACCCTTTCATATAGGGAAAATTTTCAGATAGTCCTACTTGTTGAAAGGCAAATTTTAGAAAAATATTTTTTTCAACAAATTCTATAAATATTTAACTAGGACCCATCAGTCATTCTATTGTTTAAATGAAAAATGTTTAGATATTACATGACGATGTTTTTGCTGTAATACGCCCGCGAAGTTTGAAAATAATTTTTATTTATTAATTTAAAAAATATCTGAACATTTAAAAAAAAAATAGATTGATTAAGATCCTAGATAAATAATTAGAGAATTTCTTAAAATTACTCTTCATCTAAAAATTGCGTTTTAACAGCAACAGGACTATAACTGCATAAAAATCTTCCCCATAGGAAAGGGTGGTGTTGAAGATCACCTTAACCTATAACTTGATCTAGCTAGCATAGCCTAACCATCGTCTGGTTAATCACCCATAATAAATACCCCTAATAATAATAAAAAAGCCTGAAATATTGCAACAATTACCACGACACTATACTGACACGCGTGACTCCATGAAGATTTGTCACAAACCTTCAATTTGTAAAAACCGCAATTTCTGTGAAGCGAAATAAAACGTGAACCAGAATGAAACGAGGAATGACAAAATCTTAACCTGAATGACAATTAGATTTTAAAATAATTCAGCAGTTCTCTAGTATAAGGATACACAACCACAGATTTAATCTCCAGGTTTTTAAATTTGCATCAATATCGGCATCGTTTGATCTGCATTGTATGCAGCACATGCAATTTAGCATTCGACGAACGGCACACTGACAAATACATAAAGCATAACACTGCTTGAGATTTTAAAAGATTTTTCCCTATTAAGACGCTTTAAGCACTATACATAGAAGCTTTTTACATCTTGGCTAGCACACAAAGCAATTCCATTTAAATAGCAAATAAGATATTATGAGGCATGCATTGACAAATAATTTGATTAAATTTGACATTGATAGGCGAAAGAAGGCTCAGTAATGCATGCAGCAAAGCTAGGTTTCAGAATCAAATCTTAGATACTATTCATGTATTATAGAAATCGACATGATTCTTGTTTACAAATTGCTAAAAGCTAGCTCAATTACTAATTAGCCGAAAATTACAAAAAAATAAACCATTTCAAGCCTCTTTAAAATTTCAGGTTTAAGAGTACCATAATGTGATTAAACTCATTAAAGGTTCATATTATGTCTTACACCCTTACCGCAGTTGCTAAAATTGTTCAGCTTGAGATCGAGCTGCCTCTGAAGTAAACCAAATTGCATACAAATCCCAGGACTTGAGCCGCAGCTCGGTCTCAAGCTGAACAATTTCAGCAACTGTGGTACGGGGGTAAATATTCCTGATAGCTTTATCGTTTATTGAATTAAGAATCCAGAATGCTTTAAATCTGGTAAGCATTAAATTGGAAAGTTTAAATATACATTTTACATGACATAAGCAATTGTGCATGACTTCATGCATTTCTTAACCAACATTTAAAAATGTTTAATCTTTAATTATATTGCTGATGGCTGGGATGAAAAAGCAGTAAACCTCATATTAACGAAGACATGTCTGTAATGATGTTCAATCAAAAATCAGCATATAGCCTTGTACTACATACGTTAAAGGTATAGGAAAACTTAAACAAATTAAAATTCGTCTTTGCTTAGTTGACGGAGGCTCGAGTGGACTAGCTGACAAGAGCTTGTGCATGATATTCTGTATTTTCGCGCCAATAATTTTGTTGTAATGGCACTTCATCTATTAGCTACAACTTCACACAGAATGAGTGGTAAACAGGAAATTGGTTCCTCTTAGCCACCGCCACAACGAACTTAGCCGAATTTGGCTGAAAAAGTAGTAATTTTCTCATCGGTGCGCAACTGTTGTTTAATTGTTTGTTCGTTTGTTTGGTGATTTTTTACGTTGGCCTATTTCTGCCCACGAGGACTAAACACCAACACGATGGAAAGGGCCTTTTTCACCTCGGCTTAAACTCATTCGAAAGAGCCACCACTTTGGAAATTTTGCCCTTTCGAAAAATTCCCACCGACCTCGACCTGGGATCGAAACCTTACACCTTGGGATGCGTTGTCCAAAACTTTCTTTTTGATCGAAATAAAAAAAATAACAAAGACATAATATACATGTACAACTACATGTAATATGCTGCAAACAAGCATTGATCTGTATTCCACGCTTGTATACAAGTTAAGATTGCACTTGGAAATTTCGATAACCCTGCAGAGTGCAAACATTATGTGATATGGATGTACTAGTAACATCATGCACTAGTATGAATTAGTACGTGTAACCTGTGAATTGTGCACCCCATTGGGAACGGACCATAAGGTGTTCGTGCTACTTGGAGGGAGCATATAATAGGTCTACAATTGTACTATATGAAGATATAGCTAAAGTGATGACCATACACACCCACCGGTACATGTACAAGTGTACATTTATTCAATCCCATATTATTATGCTATAAATAACATGTACATAGAAATATGTTGCATTTTTTAAATATTTTTAACATAGGCAAAACCGAAAAATACATATAGAAAACAAATATACATCTGCATGTATGTACATGTAGATGTAACCATTTTTTCTTATGTGTACATGTTGTATCGAAATCTCTTTTCTAAATGGTAATCATGCATTCACTTAAGGTGCTTATGCGAATGCATTTTAATTACTTGACATTTGCCCCTTCATTTAGGGATTTCCCAGTGGGTCAAATTTCATTGTTGCAAGTTTTGGATGTATGCTCTTCCCAGGTAAAATCTGGATGCTGTCCCAAGAAACCAGTGTGCAAGTCACGTTTGTTCTATTAAATCGATCCGCCGACTGTGAGGGTACGCTACTTCCAGGTAGTACACAATATGGACTGTTTTATTCACAGGTCTCAGTACTGTACTACCCATAACCATATTATATTGTATATGTACATATATTCGAGCGGATGTACATAGCATCCTTTCATATTACCATATTTGCCATCCTTTCAGAGTACAAGACACTTAATTGGTGTCTGTCTGCTTCTATATACCTATTACTTGGTGTAATCTATTTTTTCACATAATAGATGAGCTAAAGTGTAATCTGAAATAGCGGTTGGTGTGATAAAGTACTCGATTAAATAAATCTTGATAGGAACTTCCCTTAAGACTTCCTTTCTAAAGATTT
The DNA here is from genome assembly GCA_034698905.1 of Xestoiulus laeticollis. NCBI lineage: Eukaryota > Metazoa > Arthropoda > Diplopoda > Julida > Julidae > Xestoiulus > Xestoiulus laeticollis. Next base: position 4,573 of record JAQGCC010004312.1, on the reverse strand, counting down.
CGGCAAAAACTATTGAGACATTGTAATCAATAATACATGCAATTAGGATGCCTATAGCACATCCCAGCAGTTCATCAAGCATCACCACAGACTCTAATTAAATTCATGGGATTTCTTGTTGCAACGGGTGCAACCCCCAAATTATGTTACCGATAACAAAAAAGGTGGATGTGGAGAAATCGTTTAATAATAATTGCGTACAAAAAGTTTTATACGCCTTTTATCACACGGTGAAAATGTATATATCGATTTTTCGAAAAAAAGCCTCTATAATTATAAGTAAATATAAATTGATGCTGGAATACAGAGACACAAAAAAAACTGATTGGATGGGCGTCCAAAGCTCAGATTTATTATTAACAAGAAACATAAAAATCCAAGTGCTGCTTATACACATGTAATTCCTAGAAACGTGTCAACAGCAGATGACAGTTCAATTAAATCTCTGATTAATTTTTGTCAAAAAATATATAACCAAATTTCGTTTTAAGGTGATGCAATTCCTTGATCGAATCATGCAGCAGCCTATAACCTTTTAATTCAATAACCATATACATGTACAGTGTATGTACATGTATAATTTTATGTAACTTATTTAGAGTGCTATTTATCTATATCAAAAATATCTCATATTATTTCATGCAGCTCTAGATTTCTTTCAATAAAGCTCACATCGTCAAGAACTTTAGCTTCGTGAAGCAATTAAAAATAATGTATATTTCCGAAAAAAACATACTGTCCAGAAATTCGAGGGAAATAAATAATGCAATGCTTAACAGAAAACTACAGCGCCTTCATTTATTAAATTTAATATACATGTACATGATATACATGTAGTATATGCATGACAATTATCCTTATATATTAAACCGCATACGTTTATTAGGCTGATCGTTCGCATACCTGATTACAGATGGCTTACAAAATGACGGCATCAAACCTACGGCATCAATACAGCCGCCGCCATTTTTTCCCGAACGTGTTAGCAGAAGCTTATACGTTCGGATGGCCCGCCGGCTTACTGAAACACTTGCCCATCCCTTTGTAAAACCCAATGTTGCGGCTGACGGCTTACCTCGGCTTCACAAAGGGCTAGGGATAGGCCGACGCGATAAAGGTGTCATGGCCGCCCTTTCGACATGAATTTACAATCCATGCCGCCCTTTCTTCGTGGATTTACTAACGTCAAATTGGTGAGTGTTTATAAAATGAATTTTTTTTAATTTCCCTTTTCACATCCCAATTTTGCCACGGGTTTTCCACCCGCTTGAAAAACGGGCTGAAAAAGCACCGTAAGGTGTTCGGTAACCCGGTTCTATCAAGATAAATTGCAAATATTTATTTTAAAAATACATTTTTAAATATTAAGTTACATGTTCCAGTGCCTTCTATTATCATATACATGTGTATACTGACTTGGTTAAAATTCTGGAGAACCCTGGAAATTATATCATATATCAAGAGAAAAGAAAAAAGCGGTTTACAAATGATTGTATACATGTACGTACAGTAATGTCTGTTATAAATTAGATTAAAAATTGATTTAAGCTGATGATTATAAATTCTGTTACCCAAATAAGGAATGACAATTAACGTATTAAAGTTATTAGAAAAAAACAACCTCATCATTCCAAATCATGTTTGATTTTTCTTGACTGATGAGCCAATTGTGATCGAGTGCTCGAGATTTTTGGCCAAGGCTGTGTATAGTAGCTTTTATTATGAGTAATTGATTATTTTCAATCTTTTTATATCGGGCTTTTATTTTAGAATTATACTGTATAGGTATCCAGTAAATATTAGTGTTATTATATAAGGATATTAACGCTGTATGCTACAGCAAGATTCGTTAATTTCATTTGAGAAAACTTCTGCTACAGTATGTTCATGAGATATATATTATTTTACATTATTAACTATGAAATACGATCCAGAAAAAAACATACATACAGTCTCAAAGATGTTGCTATCGCATTCTGATATTCTAGCTGAAATATTTAAAAAGATAAATTGCTGGTATAGTTCACGAATATAGTAATCGAAGGCTAACATAGAACTATAGAGGTTAACGGAAACAAACACTGATTTAAGGTTAAAAGGATAAACAATATAGAGTATAAGTTACATCTATAATGCAATAGGGACATTCCCAATGGGATTATTCACTCCAAGTGATCAATGAGGAAACTGAGTTAGAACAAAAATGCTATTTTCGAAGTAAAAGGCACGTCACGTTACTCTGCTGCATATACATATTGGAGAAGAAAATAGGAATACATTGAGGATAATATAGGTTCTTCGTTCGTATAATTTAATTTCTAGCGGATGGCATCTTGCTTTCCAAAATGTCATCAAGACACGAGCAAATGTTTTCAATTTCCTTACCAGCTTAAATATCTTGGTTTAATGCATAGGAAAAATGCATCCTCTTGATAATGTTGAGCGTACTATTCCTTAGTGCAATTGTCTTAACGAAATGAAATTGAATGCAGACTCGGTGCTAAACTAGCAGGAGATGTGAATAATATTGAAGTTATGCACATTACTATCGTGCTTTCCATTTTTGAAATTGTTTTACATCTTAATTTGTATAGCAGCAAAGTGTTCTTGCATTGTGCATTTTTATGGCATCAGATGATAATTTCAAAAATGCAGAAGGACGAGGCAGATTTATAGGCAATATTAAATTTTAATTTTATATTGGACGAACATTTTCATAAAATTGCATCGTCTCTGCCTGAATCGTGAATTAATTTAATGAAGTTGTCAAACTTGATACCACTTGGAGTGAAAGTGTATTAATTCCTACATCTTTTGTACACTAATAGATACATGCATCGAACGCATGCTGTAATTTTACTGATGAACAGCAGTCACTTATATCCTCTAAATAGTATTTTATAAACAATAAATGTCATAAATATATATATAAATTGTTAAGAACGCATTAACTGCCACATATTCTATATAACCATCTCCGTGGCATGTTTTCTATAAAAATTGTAATATACATGTATAAATGAATTCTTGATGCTTAAAATTAGAACTAAATAGCAAATTAGATTTTTCCTGGATAAACATACTACTGTAATTAGTGAGATCACCTTTGCAATTATAAATATATAGCTTTAATGCGATTTAGCTAAAATAATGGTATAGATAAGCATGTATACGCGCATGTGCGACGAACAGATATTTCCTATAGGAAGGCAATGCAAATTTGAACACCACCTGACCAATGGCGTTTAAATAAGTGTTATAATGTAACACATGTATGGATCACAAAAATACATATAGTGTACACTGTATTATGTATAGGCTACTGAATAACATATAATAGTGGCCAAATTTTATTTTTTCATCGATAAAATAGTACAGTGAATGCAACTTAAAATTGTTTATTAAAAATAAAAAGTATTTTAATATAGAACTGCATGTGCAAATAAAAATTAAAATAGCACCATGCATCATGTAATGATTTGAGCTTATTTTGGATCTGATGACGAAGGCAAACACTGTATTTTTTATCACCGAAAAACAAATTAGGCATGCTTTTTATTAAATAATGCTTTTTAAATGTTTGTTGTGATTCATCATATGGCAAGGAGTATACGTATAGTAATAGATGAAATGCAAAATACGTGTATGAACGTTTCTTTATTCTTGGATTTATTCCAAAGGATTTTTGTCTATCATGCATTCCTCATAAAATCATAAAAAATATCGAATGCGGGGGAAATGTGCTTGAGACTAAGAGGTCATAGCAGTAGTGCAAAAAATGGCAACACGTATATGAGAGTAGTCGTGTAGCTTAATATGTTAAAGGGAAGATAATACGCCCATAGAATCCGGCTTAAGGGGTATTTGCACGGATTTGAAAGCGATGCTTTCTCGCATTTTTGGCGCAAAGCTTTCATATCTGTCAGCTTTCTTCGTCATTCTGCATGCATGGCTGTTTGAAATAAATGTAGCAACAGTTGCGAATGTCTATCCGGCTTTGCTGCCATTCATCATACTATTCGCCATCTCAGATACCGACATATGTGTAGCTGAGGAAGTGAAATTCCAGAAGACATGTATATAGGTTTCTTAAATGCAAAAATATATCCTAACCAATGTCGCGCTTGGGTTCCCGTGATAACAGCATCCTGACCGCGCCTCAGTTATTGCAAATTCGTTTTCGCGAAAGCTTGGCATTAAAACTTGTTTAAAATAACCCAACATCCACTTAAATTCAACACTCTGACAGCTGCTGAGGATGACAGCTTTTAAAAAAGCTCTTTATTATTTATTCTAAAGAATAACACCTGTTTACACATCACATCTTCACAGAGCTAAATTCAGTGAATGTTAATGTATATATATGGTTGCTAACCATGATTCCAGACAAAATGTGCATGTTTTGAACAAAATTAGTAAATCCAGCTAACTCTCTTAAAAAGCTAATAATACAGTATAAAAAAACGTAGTTTTTCGCGTAAAACCTTTTAATGTAGCAGCAAGTACTGGCAGGAAATTGACTTTTGACCCACCCCGCATTGCCACTATAGAATCTTCCGTAAAGGGGAGTAAT
>JAQGCC010004311.1:0-13382 GCA_034698905.1 Xestoiulus laeticollis | reverse complement strand
ATATACCAAAAATAAATGTTTTATTAAAGTTTTACTATCATAAAATAGACTTTTAACTCTATGCGTCAATGATAGTTTATAGCACCACAAAATACACGAGGGAAAATAAGCCCCTCCTCCTGGCTTCACTTGCTGTTACCATAGTCTATGGAGCGTGCCACCTCCATTCATCTCTAGCCTCCTTGGTTTCAATGCCTAGTGGCACGTAATGGAGCATTGTCCACCAATTAGATACCTGATTGTAGCATTCGCGGAATTTCACGCCAATGTCTACCGAATCATTGAGTGGACAATTTTACAAACATTGATGATTATCATTTGATAAGTGTGTGGCCGCACTATTAGGACCCATCTCTAATCCAGCTCTATCAGGGAATACATTGTTGATCGACGGAGCATTGGCAGTACTCCAATAAGGCACTGTGGACAAATTCGGATCGGCATGTCGCTAATCATTGTGAATTATTTTCTCACTGTGAAAAGTTTGTCGATAGTCAGTAAGAATTGTGACCTCATCCGTAGTTTCGAGGTAATCCCTAAAGTGGAGCAGTATAACCAGAAGTCCAGATCGCGTCTACAGCGTAATTTTGATTAACAGTCAGACCAGGACCATGGAGGTTATTTGAGTTCACAATAGGCAGATTGCAGAAATCAGAAAAACACTCGCCATTTACGATTCCATTTCAAAAACGTAAGCCTATATTGAAGTTGACACCTATGCATCAATATAGTGGCAAAAGCACATTATTAAACATAAAACGCATTTGCCAAAATACACGTCATCACTTGGGCACATATACAAAAATAAATGTTATTGTACAAGACCTTTGAGTTTAAATTTTCTCTTCCAATTTTGCCCATCTTTAATGTGCAGAGAGCAAGGGGGAACTACAGGAAAACTCGATTTTAACTCTCATCCAATAGTCATCGCTTTGGAATTTTTGCTCTTTCGAAAAAAATTTCCACCAACCTCGATTGGGGATCGAACCCCACACTTTGGGATCGAGAGGCAAGGGCGTAACCCACTCGACCAATTGTGTCATTTTTGTTTCTTCAAGGCCCCATGCTTTCTGGGCGGTAATGTTTTCTTAGGTTTGCCATAATTAGCATCAGGCCAGAATGTATTTTATCCATTTTTAAGATTTGACACTTGAAAATAATCCTACGCAGCAACAACATCGAAAATTGTATCTTTATGCATCTCAAGCGACTAACGGTTAAGGGGGATCTGAACTGCATGTTTTGCTATGGGGGAAATTTAAAAACCTACTTAACTTTAAAAAAAATCTACTTGCTATATAATACAATGATAAAAATTAATAAAAATGCAGTATTTTTGTAGCTACTGCATGATTAAAATTTCATAAATTTTTCTTTTATAGGCAATTTTTAAAAAATTAAAAACTAAAATACTTATCATTTTTTTTGGAATACACACCATGCGAGTGTGACTCTTTAAACAAACAAAACTCTTTATTCCCTCACTTCGAGTGAAACGATAACGTAAACAAAATTTGCACAGGCTAACTCCTGTTCCCCATAAAGTTCTGGCAACACTACGCGACACGCGAGATAAAGCACACTCTCGGTTCGTGACTAAACTCTCAACATGCGACAACTGGTTCATACAGTGGAACTGTCCGTCTGGTCAAACTTGCTGCTAACATCAACAAGTTTTTTTCCTCCAATCCGTCTTGGATTGGGCACATTTCATCGATCCAGGTTACTTTCAGGATCACAGTATCAGCGATACGCGAATGTCTTTGACGTCTTCTTCTTCTGGCGCGGATGCGACACTTCGTGACACGAAACTGTTCTTTTTACGTTCTCTCTCGCGAACTGCACGGCAATCGGCTACACGCATAACGTTATTTAAATACTTTCTCTCTCTCTCTCGAACTGCACAGTGATCGGCAACACACAAGTTCTTGCTCTCTCAACAGGATCGCGGCAACGGCAACATGATGCTGTTTTTTTTGTTCTCCCGGCGGTGTCACGCGGCAGTCACGTAACAGTCTCTATTCTTTTTGGCACAGGTACAGGGCGATGGTACTTTGGGAATTCTCCTTCCGAGTTTTCCCATTGATGTATTCTCTCACGGATCACCTGGCTATCGGCAGCAGGTGAAGTTTCTTCTACTAAATTCAACTGTTTGGCTTTTAACTTGACTGGAGAACTTGGCTATCGGCATCTGGTTCTCTGAACTTTGGTTTTCTTTATTCTGAGTGGGACACCCGGCAATCGGCAACGGATGTCTACCCTTCGATCTCTATGCATAGTCTGACCTCCACTCTCTTCGCTCTCTTCCTTTCATTTTTCTTTGCTCGGCTCTTTTCTTTGATCTGCACGCCCTCTGTTATTTTCATAATCTCTTTATTTGCATAAGTGTGGAATGCAAACATTGCGCACTGTCGGCATCTCAGGGTCAAACGCGAAAACACGGTCAGCATGAGTGGCGTGACTTTTGGCACGCATCTGTTACAATGGCGGCCTTCACAAATTTCTTTAATTGCTTTTTCACGGGGTGCCGAATCTGAAGTTTGACATATGGCTGTTATCGCGTCAGGGTCAAATTGGTCAAATGCAGAATGTGATACTGGCGGTAAACAGTCTCACAGCAAGTACCTGCTGCCACCTAGTGGCGTGTCGAGAAACTATCACAAAACTTTTACAGTACGTCTGGCATACATGCCATTTTAAACAACATAATCATACAGATGTGAAATAAAAACCTGATCATGCAGTTCATTATTAGATTAACAATAAAATAAAACCTTTGTTATGTTTAATATCATTCTTTTTGTATCCAAAAGTAGGTTTTAAAATCAAACTTTCGCGAAAAACCACCGATGAGACCCCCACATTTGTCTACCATGCCATTTTAGCCAAAGAACCGCCATTTTCAAAAACCGTCATCATATCGTTATTTTGGATTAATCGCCAATATTGGATTTAAACATCATCAGGTAAGAAATATTTATGATTTTCAACTGAATAACGTGTTGTAATGATTATTTCATACAGAAAAACTGGTGATTTGTTTATTAGTGGATTATTCGGCAGAACATGCATGAATACAATAGTAGCTAAATGTAGATATTATTTTCCAAAATTATACATATAAAGAAGTTAAAATATAACGACGCATTTAACATAGCTTTGAAATAGGGCATTCATAACTTGGCCATTATCTAGCTGACATTACGTATTATGGCATCATGTATAACGGCTGTTATGTAAGCGCGATATAGCGGCCATTATTTACATGCGTAATTGATGGCAATTATAGCAGTTGGGGGCAAGAAGGAAGGCAAATATTATACGCATATTTTATTGGTTGCAAATGTAGACTTAATTAGTGTCACATGGATTTGCAGAAAGACCCATTTTGACTCTGGACAAAATACCAAGTCGGAAAGGCAAGCTATTGGCCGAAGTATTTTTTTATGCAGCTATTCCATGAATACCGCATGTGACGCCAGCTTTAGGTGCATTCAGTCTAGGCATTGATATTAGAGTATTCCTTAAGCCCCCTTCGCACCGCACGCAAATCACTGCCGACGCTTGTGCGGTCGACTGCGTTGGGGCCGGATAGGACGTCGGCGCATGCGCACGTGAAGTGCGGCGGCGTTGAGGCCGACTTTAAAAAGCCGCCATCTTTGTTTTATGGCTCGCCTTATTTCAAAGATGGCTGCCTTTGCACAAGGCACTATCTACCTAAATGTTTACCTAGTGGCAAGCGTGGGAAACTATTGCTCCGTCACGTGTGACTGCCGATCTCTCGAAGCGGAAAAGTGATTTCTGTTACGGTGAGTGATTCGCGTTTGGTGCGTGGGTGGCTTTACACGTACACGTTGAACGTAACGCCAGTTTCATGACGACATTCAGTTTCACGTACGAAACATGATGCAATGTGTGTGGAAAAACAGATCTGTTTTTTTTTCAGGAATACTCTCTGATATAAAGGGAATCTAAACTTCATGTTTTACTATAGGGGAAATTTTGCAACCTAATTTTAAAAAATGCAATTGTCGTACTACAAAATTACAAATTGATTCAAATACAGTATTTTCGAAGCTACTGCATGATCAAAATTTCACATGTTTTTCATTTGCAGAAAATTTTAAAAAAATTGACAACTCCATTATTATTTACGTATTTAGAGCTATCTGCTGCTACCACCTTCTTTCTGGTTGCTGAACGAACTGTCGCTATTTTGTACACTGAGTTAGTAATTTTTTTTATAAATGTCCTATAAATGGAAATGATATGCAATTTTGATCATGCATTCGCCACTGATATGCTGCCTTTTTATCAATTTTTATTTTTGCGTTATGACAGATTTTTTAAAATTAGGTTGCATTGATTTAGGACCGACTTTATTGGAAATGGCATGCTTTCAATCCACCTGATATAAGGAAGAATCTAAACAGCATGTTTTATTACTATGATGGAAATTTTGAAATCTATTTTCAAAAAATCCACTTGTCGTAACAGGATCATAAAAATTGATACAAATGCAGTATTTTCGTTGCTACTGCATGATCACAATCGCAAATTTTTTACATGATCAGAGAATTTTAAAAAAATGAAAAGACTTGGTGTAGAAAATAGCGAAGGCAGCAGATAAGGTACTTTGATTCAGTCATTGGAATTTTTTGGCATGATCATTTGTTTGGAAGTGTGCCAAATCCTTGAACATCCTTTTTTGAAAATGATGCTTGTTGATAATTTGGATTGATATTACCTTGTTGTTTTACTATAGGTGGTATCCCAATCTCAGGTGTGTGGCCCTTAAAAGGGCCGTTGTTCAATGCAAATGATTAGTAGTTAGTAAAATGTAATCTTTTGCTGCCAAAAGTGATATCCAGGGAAGTTTTAGGTTCAGGAAAGATCCTGACCCTTTGTTACTGCTGGTTGATGATGAACTGGCAACAGCCCAGGCTGCTTTTATAGGCATAATCTTGGAATTAGCAGCATGCCTGGAATATGTATGGTCATTGAGGTTGGCTGAATGCCAAATATCCTTGGCCTTCAGGTCAGCATTCCTCATCAGGACTTACCCTGAAAATGGTAATTAGCATAGGATTATGCTAATTGTAACAGTTCCCCCGTTCAGGGTCACATCCAATGGTGTCTTTCCTGGTGAAGGTGCAGAGAGAGGTTTCATCCGATTTCCTTGTTTCTTTTGTGTTTCTTTCTTAAAGTGCTTGTTCATAGGCGATGGGGGTCATCAACATTGATGTGGTAAAACTACACATCATTGAAGGCAGCCACTTGTTCCTGTTGGTTTTTATTTTATTCTGAACCTGGTTTGTCCTTGAAATCCGAGCTTGAAGAGGGTGCTCGGGGTAACTGAGAAACTTGTGGTGTTGGAAAAACACAGTATTTTAAGTTGTGGTGGTCTAGTATCCATGAGATGTAGTTAACAGATTTGATGTAGTAAAGTAGTTTCATGTTTCATTGGACCAATGAGTCGATTCATTTGCTGTTTCGGGTTTATTCTTGATTTGCATTGTCCTGATGCAGGCTGATTGCCATGGCAGACTCATCGTTTGTTTAATGATATTGTCCTGGTTCTTGGTTGTCTTCTTCTTGAAGCGGACAGATCGTTTTTGCTTCATCCCCTGTTCCGGTTGTTAATGCATAGAAGGTGCAGCCTTATCAAAAATAACATCCTGAAGACTTGATAAGTTTGTTTAGTAAGGCACGAAGTGGGTTTCCTAAGAGGATCGCTTTGACCTTTGTGTTTGTTTTTTCAAATTGGTTTGTGCGTGAGGACATGTTCCTTGCAAATGATTCTGCAAAAATGGCGCACTGATGGTTTCCTGCCAAAAATTAGTTCATACAAAGTGGCATTTTCCAGGATCTTGCGTGGAAAATTGTTGTAGATGTTGACCGCAGATGGTAGGAATTCCACCCAGAATAGTTGACCCTCTCACGATGTCTGAGAGTGTTTGATTCAGACATAGATGTGTAGAAGTTCTAAAAGTGAGGTACTGCTGTGCTTTCCAATTGTTTTAATGACTGTTTTACTGCTTTGCTTTCTAATCTAATTCACAAGTTCAAGGAAAGAGAAAGTAGAATTACGAGAGGAAAGAGTATAGTCGTGGCTGTTTTTTTAAACAACTATCCCGGCAATTGCCTGGGAACAACTGGAAAACCTTGAAAACATCAGGGTAGTCGAAACGGTTGGGAATCGAACCTATTTCTCCCAAAATGCCAGGCGAATAGCGTTACTACTAAACTACCTAGCTCGGTTTTTAACAATGTTATTATACATATTTCACATTCAGCATGGGATCAAATAGAAACAGAGCACGTATTAGGAAACATTATAAAACTATGTTATCCAAAGCACAACAGAAGTGACACAGAAATAACGTCGAAAACACCAGGGTTGCACAAGTGCAAGCAACTCCTGAAACATCAGAAGTGGACATAGATGTCAATCTGGATATATCGCCATAATTAGAACAGCCAAATGTTTCTGGGCAGGTGCCAGACTCACCAATCAAAGAATCAAGTTGTCACAACAATCCCAACAAGCTTGATGATTTGGAAGAGTCACTTGATGAGCTTGCAAATGAACATTTCAGCTTTATTTCTGAATACCCTTTTCCAAAAGAAAAGTTTATTTGCATTCTAGATCACATAATGCGGGAATTTTGATAAGTGGAGGAACACACTATTAACTATTCAGAAGGTGGAAAACTTATCTTTAAGAAAATCAAATGCCACGGATTAAGCTACTCAATGAAATTTGTGTGTAGCAGTTTGATGTGTAGTTAAAGTATGATTGTTTACACAGAGGAAAGACCAGGTTCACTAAACAAGTTATCTATCCTGGGAGCCATAACTACAGTAAGTGAATTCTCTCAGGAAGAAGCGAAATTTAATCTAATGAATGTCTCATATATGAGCCAAAACACATTTATTAAATGCGAGAGGAGCATTTTTCAGGTTCTGCAATCCTGCACTGATGAGAGCATTGTTTCTGCAATAAATGAAGAGGAGAAACTAGCAGAGCAACGTGATGTCGATGTAAAAGGCAATCACAAAATAAATGTGACAGTGGATGGAGGATGGAGCAAAAGAAGCTATCGAGATAATAGCTATCGACATTGCTTCAATGCCGCCAGTGGAGTTGTAGTTATCATAGGCAATGCCACAAAAAACTAATTTATGTTGGTGTTAAAAACAAAGTTTGTATGACCTGCAATTCCATTGCCAGTGGAAAAAGGAGTGAAAAAAGCTACTTTTGCTGGAAGAACTGGACGGGACCTTCAACAGGGATGGAGAGTGAAATCATTGTTGAAGGGTTGACATATTCAGGTTCTGCAATCCTGCACTGATGAGAGCATTGTTTCTGCAATAAATGAAGAGGAGAAACTAGCAGAGCAACGTGATGTCGATGTAAAAGGCAATCACAAAATAAATGTGACAGTGGATGGAGGATGGAGCAAAAGAAGCTATCGAGATAATAGCTATCGACATTGCTTCAATGCCACCAGTGGAGTTGTAGTTATCATAGGCAATGCCTATAAAAACTAATTTATGTTAGTGTTAAAAACAAAGTTTGTATGACCTGCAATTCCATTGCCAGTGGAAAAAGGAGTGAAAAAAGCCACTTTTGCTGGAAGAACTGGACGGGACCTTCAACAGGGATGGATAGTGAAATCATTGTTGAAGGGTTGACACATTTAGAAGAATGCCATCAAGTTCGTTGCACATGATTAGTGGCAGATGGTGATGCCAATATGATGGCAAAAGTACAACAGTATGTCTCGTATGGCACAAAAATTTAAAAAGTGGAATGTGCCAATCATGCCTGCAGAAGATATCGAAGAGCTCTGGAAAAATTGCAAAAGTCTACTCATGAATTTTGTGGTCCTGATGTACTTCAGGCCAGGAAATTGCGGCTAAGAAAGATTCGAGAACTGGTGCAATGCAATTAGTATCAACAGCCAGTTACAAGATGATGCTATCCAGGAGCTCATTTTGGAATTTAAGAATGGCCCTGATCATGTTTTTGGGAAGCATGCATCATGTGGCAAGTTCTGCACAAAACAAGTTGTGACAGATATTCCTGAAATGCACAATACCATAAGGTCCTGTGGAATGATGAAAGCTATTCATGCCGAAGTCAACAGTTCTCGTTAAAGAGGCAAGAACATTGATTTTCAATGAGACCAACAATGCAGCGGAATGTTTTATGAGCTTAATCTGCAAAGCTGCTGGTGGAAAGCGTGTTGACTACAGCAAAGCAGGAGGATATGCCAGAAGGGCCAATATTGGTCGCTTTTTATTTTAAAAATATGGATAAAAGAAGCCTATGCAGGAACAATAAAACAAATTGTTGGAACAAGCGCTGGAACACCTTATCGTCTGTTCATAAAAAGGAATGAAAAGTTAAGAAAAAATACTCTCCGTCGTAGGTTAATCTATCTTAAGATAAGAAAACTAAAAAATTTCGAACAGACTTTGTAGGTCAGGCTGGCGACAGGAGATATGGAGTAAATGCTCATAAGGAGGATGCCGATGAAGCCACACTTAAATTTCTTGCACAGGAGAATTTGGACTCTCTTCGTGTAAAAAGTAACAATCCATTGGAAGTAGAAACACATGGACAGTCCAAAAACCCCAAGTGGATAGATGAACGTAAAAAGAGAATGGCGTCCTTATTTTTCAAAGATGTAGCCACTCGCAAAATCACGACCCATAGTCACAATTTATTGAAGAGGATGCTATATCCATACCGCATTTCCACTATGGCCATGACGTACGGATTGGAACATGAAAAGGAAGCTATTTCCAAGTATGTCGAGATTGCAGGATGTGAAGTGGAGACATGTGGTCTTTTCATCGATAAGGAAAGGCCATATCTGTGCACAGGCCCTAATGGACTGTTGCCAAACAATGGGCTATTGGAAGTTAAATGTCCATTTGTGGCAAGCAATGCCAAATACTTTAAAGATGTATGCCAGGAATATATGATTGGTATTAAGTTTGACTGCAACGGAGAACTATTTATTCCAAAAGACCATAAGTATTATTATCAAGTACAGGACAAGTTAGCCATCACCAAAAGAGATTGGTGTGATGTGATATTTTGGTCATCAAAAACATTTAAAGTTGTTCATGTCAAAGCAGACATTTTTTGGAAAAAACATAGTTGTAAAATTACAGGATTTCTACATGGAGTCAGTCCTTCCTGAAATAGTAGACTCAAGATATGCCAGGGGGAAAGCCACTGCATGAGCCAAAAAGAATCATCGATGCCATTGCAGCTAAGGAGAATGTGAAAACTGATGGAAAAAGTAGGAAGCATTCCAGAAAGTTTTCCAAATGCAAACACTTCAGAAGAACATAAAATGCCAGCTCAAAGCAAAGATTCACATTAGCTGGTAAACGAGTTGCAGCCTACAGCTACAGTTTCTGTCTTCACTTTAAGGCATAAACGAAAAATAATAGCTCCAAAGTGTCTTGACCTTTAATACCTGGTATGTGCTATAATGAATGGATAACTGTTTTTTGTACGAATATAACAAGAGGAATAATTTGTTTATATATGACTAACTTTCAGGGTCAGCAATCTCATGCTTCTGATATGTTATTGCATTACTTGAAAAACTCCTTTCAGCCAGTTGTAAGTATTAAAAGCAATGATATTGTTAATACTTTAATGAATATATTTTAATAACATGTAGCTTTAGTGCCTTAAATGTATAAAATACTTTATTTATTGAAAATTTAACAAAGTTTTTTTCTCAAGGTTTAATGACTTGACGCTGAATGTGCTGGTGGGCATTATGCGGCATATGTTTTAACCCTTCAGTGTTCGAGTAAGTGTTTGCTTTGTATGTCTATGATGTCATCAATTGTGATTGTTATATCATGTTGACAGATTATTGTTACTTTCAGCTTTTTTAGAATGTGACTCTCCATGTTGGAATCACTTTCCGTTGAATATAGTACTTTCATGTTAAGTCAAAGTAAGTATATGCAATGGATGTGCCGATAACCTTATTTCGATGAAAACATTACGAATTTAAAATTTGTAGTATTTTTGTTTAGCTCTAATACTTGATTGTTTTATCAACTCATTTTGCATGAAGTGGCTTCTTCCTTCATACAGTGAGAATATTCAGATTTCTTTTCATGTATTGTAATTCTCTTACTATACTTTTGTATTTTTACTTTCTTATTGTAGCATTCTTGCATCATGGCTGCTTCACCTCATTTGTCATAAAAAGTGGTTCCTTACATAATCCAGTGAGTATATTCATTCATCTTATTTTTTCCATATATCACATTGTTTTTTATGTGTAACATTATTTATTTATTATTTAGTGTTCCTGCGTTGTGGCTTTTTCAAACTCTTGCATTAAGAAAGGCTCTTCTCTTTATCCAGTAATTATATTCAATTTATTTTTCTAGCTATTGTTAACGAACTAAATAGTTGTATTTTTTGTTTTTTCTTGTAGCATTCCTGTGTTGTGGCTTCTTCGGCTTCTCTGGCATAAAGAGAGGCTATACCCATCATCCGGTTAGTATATTCTGTTTAGTGTTTTTAATTATTGCAAAACTGAAACTAATTATTTATATTTTTTTTCTTTTTTCTTGTAGCGTTCCTGCATTGTGGCTTCTTCGGCTCCTCTGGCATGAAGAGAGGCTCTTTCCTATCATCCGGTAAGTATATTCAGTTTAATTTTTTCAATTATTATGAAACATGAACTAATTGTTTGTTTTTTCTTGTAGTGTTCCTGCATTGTGGCTTTTATTGCTCCTATGGCATGAAGAGAGGCTCTTCCCATCATCCAGTAAGTATATTTTATTCAGTTTTTTCAATTAATGCGAAACAAAATAATCAAGTAATCAATTAATTTAATCAATTAATCAAGTTAATCAATAAGTCACAACTGCGGTGTGACTTCTTCGGCTCCTATTTCATGAAGAACACCCTCTCACCTTGCTCCAGAAACAGTTGAATTGCTGCCATGACTTTCACACACTTGCACTGTCGGTCCAAAAATGCTGATCTGAAAATCAACTGCTTGATGTTGAATGTCTCGGTACACCATGTAAGTTTTCATACACTATAGCTCTGCACTTTTTTTAAATTGCAAAATGTTGTTTGGATACAAACTAAATGCATTCCTTGACTTTTTCAATCGCATATCAGAATCATTTTTTTATTTTATTTTCTAATGTAGAACCATGCAAGAAGTTCAGTTGGATAAACATGTTGTTCTTTCGGACTTGCCCAGAAAAATCAAGACGCAGCTGGTGCAGCTTTGCGTAATGCTATTAAGGTAAGTCCTACAACTGAACACCATGTCAGCACAATTATTTGATGTTTTCATAGAACATTTTAGTCAAATTTTAAAGGTTTATTCTATGCACTTTAGATTGAAAGTCTAGAAGATGTCATTCCGGCTGTAGAGCCATCCTCCAAATAACCAATGTCGTTTTTTATTTCAGAAAAAATGACAGATAAGCTGACCGATAACTTTCTTTCATCTTTCACTCTTTAGAGGAAATTCGAAAGATAATTACAATTTTAGTGTAATCCTTAATTGGAAAAATTGTATGTGTTAAATGTAGTAAATAATAAATTAAATAAATTGGACTCAATCTAACATTAATGTCTATCAGTTGCTACTGACGCATGATCATTCGTCTGAATTGATTTGTTTTTTAGCCTTAGTTGTAGAAGTATATCAATAAGTTTGTTCCAGTTAGGCGATTAGAAAACTTCAAATTAAACGACAAATTTATACAAAATAGCTTAATAAATCGGCAAAGGAATTTACGTATTAGTTATTTTACAATATTATTGTATTTTTTTGAAAATTAATATTTGAATATGCCTAAATCACCAGTAAAAAAATAACATTGCAGATTCATTAAGCTATTTTCTATGCAGTTTTCTTTTTATTTAAAGTTTTCTATCTTAGGTGTATATCCTTGCAAATTTGCACCATTGGAAATGGTATGTATGGTTTCACATAGTCGAGCATATTCCCAATCAAAATTGGGAAAAAAATACAGAAAAATTAACATGACGGATTTTTTTATCTCTTTTCCTAGTTGTAATGTTGGAGTCTCTATAAAATTACAGAAATGATAATGAAATTCCAAAAGAATTATGCAATTAAATCAAGATTTTGCATATAATGCCTATGTACGTAATGTTAAACGAAACTTTCAATATGGCGGATGAAAGTTCATTTCGGCTTCACTTTTTTACCATTATATATGCGTATTATATTCCTAATGTAATGCCTGATTCACATCTAGGCGGATTTTGTCCGCCTGGCGGAGGCAGATTACTCCACACTTTGGCGACTGAGCACTTCCAATTGCGCAGTGTGCCTCTCTCTGGCGCACAGCGGACAAAGTAAAAAAATATTCAACTTTTCCGCCTGTCCGCCACCTACGTCATAAAAACTTCACCTGCAACTCAGCTGCAGGCGTTTTTTTAGAATTTTGTTTTAGGAATTTGTTTTTTTTTTAGGTACCAACCATTTTATGCGCCTAGATATGAATTGTGTAGCGGAGGCGGATGTTTTCTTCTGAGTCTCGCTAATTGTCCGCCTCCGCCAGGCAGACAAAATCCGCCTAGATGTGAATCAGGCATAACCAAGTGTCGGACAGATCGTATGCAAAACCTTGATTTTTATATATTATTAATAAATTATCTTTTATTTTTTTGAGTTTGTTAATTTAGGGGGTTGTAAACTGCATTATATAAAGGCTCAATAAACTTCATCTTACCTCATTTTTCAAGGAAGATAATATTTGAATCACAACATTTTATAAACTATTATAATAGTATAAAAACACTTCAAAAGTGACACAATTTGTTTAAGTTAAGGAATATAAATCGTTCATCTAAGAAATATGATTTGTTTAACTTTAGAAATATTATTAAATATTATTGAATGAAATAGGGGCATTCAATCTGTGATTAGTCACTTTCAGGGATGAGTTATTTGGAATCACAGTTGCCGCCAAGCAGACGATAAACGGCCGAGAGGGAAAGGGGTGCCACCCCAAAAAGCCGCTATTTTCAGCGCCACCTGACGGATTTTCGCTGCGGCAGTAAGTGGTTCAGCTTAGTCTTAATAGAAACAGGCGGTTAATCAAAGTTTCACTGTATTGCTTACCCTGCTTGTTTTGGTAATGGAAATGCACAACTACGCTTCCGAGTTTTCCTGTTAGTTTCGAGTCATCCATATAATAAAGGTCGCTGCCTATGATGGTTCTGGGCTTCAATGTATCCTTGATATATGTAGCACATACAGTGAAACTCCTCTAGTTGGACACCTCTGTAAGTTAGACACCTCGTCATGTTGGACACTTTTGCTATGCACCAA
>JAQGCC010004310.1:0-13384 GCA_034698905.1 Xestoiulus laeticollis | reverse complement strand
TTGTCCTCCATCTTGAAATGTACACTGAAATGGTGTTTAACTTTTAGGGCGCCCTGTATACTATGGTCACGTGACCAATTAAACTGAGTTCGGAAGTGTGAATTAACACGCAAAAGTTTTGCTTAATCTACATCAGTGGATTTACATCAACGTCGGTGAGAATAAGGTGTAATTCGTTTATACTCCCATTATGAAATGCATCCTGATGACTATCTTATCTGTACAAATTGTACAACACAACGTGACTAATAGCACTCGATAAAAGTTTTATACCTATTTATTACTTGACCTAATAATTGGCATAAACAATTTATAGTTAAGGAAATTAGCTACATGCACATTAAGGATGTGGTATGAAAAACGAATAAAGAATATTATTATTATAAAGTAAATACATGTATCTATTACCTGCAAGGGAGTTTACATAATCATCGTCCGGGAGGGCCTGTAATTTTCTATAGAAGTCTATAATTTTACCCCCAAATATACAAAAATACGACATGGTAAACATGTCGTATTTTTTGGGAAATATCAGCTTCGTGGTAGCACAGAAATCCTAGCGCTAGCTTGTATCTGATAATATTTGATTAAATGAAAAATTCGTTCAAAAAGCCCAAACCCAGTCTTAACATAACCAAAAATATTATAACAGTGGGCTTAAATGTATAGTGTGGGCATTTTCTCTGGTCAGCCCGATAGGCTTTATATATGTTGAGTTTATCAAGCATCCCTCTGCCTCCAGTTCGAACTGTCAAATAACTGGCACTTTTCTGGTAAGCTCAACAGCATGCAGACCTCTGCTCCAAGAGCTGGTCAGCAGTTCAAATCTGGCACTAGGACACTTTGTAGTAATAAAATAGTCTAAATTAAATTGCAAACTGATGGAAATGTGTTCAACCATGCGCAACAGCCACCTCCACAATGTTTCTTAATGGTTCCAGGTATTAAATTCACAGCCAATAAGGAAAACCGTCATCCTTAAGTGGGTCCACGTCTGAGCAGGTGAATACGTCACCAGATTGGGTTATTCCTGCGTTGCGCCAGGTAGGCAACCAGAGGCACCACGAGGAAACCTTGAAAGTCTGTAAAACGCAATTGGGTTACACGTACCTTCTTCTGAAGAACATAACCAGAAATCTAGGAAATCCCATCAACCAGCATATAAAATAGCGCGCGAATGCCATGGATGACATTTCTGTGCGTCGTCCCTGAGCTTACAATCCAGACATTTCCAAAGTTAGTGTCACATGCCAACTGCAGTACCATTCTTATGCTTCTGATTCTACAGAGCCGCCCACCAAGGACTAGTACTTTAACACCACTTTTGTAAGGACAGTGTAAACAAAGGGGACTTACATCAATTGGGCACTCTTGTGAGAGTATGACGAGGTAAGTTAATTTCATCTTTGTTTTTAAAAATTGACATATAGCTAATTGCAAAAACTTATGTCCGGCTGATGTAGCATCATCAGATTTTACAGCAGGGTATTATGGAATGATAAGAATTAAGTCACAATACAGAAAACTTCAATACTTTTGAATAATATCAAAAGCATTCAACTGAAAAGCATGTGGTTTTTGAAAGTGTTTATGCTGAAGGATCTAATTAGTGTTTTGGTTTTTTAAAGTTTAATATAAATTTGCTCTATCAGGATCATGTGCAATGATAGAGTAAAAAGTTAACTTAAGAACAAGAGTATATGTATGTAGTATGTACTGAAACCAATTACTATTGCTAATAGCGGAGCTATTGTAGGCCTACTATACAATGCTTCACATTTCGAAATGATGTATAAACTCACAAGACGTCTATGATTTTTTTAAAACAACCTTCAAGCTTATATATGATGGTTCTCCAAGCACGACTTCATGCTATAAAATGTAGCTAGTGCACAAACACGGCGTCATAGGTATGTTAGTGCACTCATTTGTTATGTTGCCAAAAACACCGAAACAAAAAAAATATTTGAAAGTGCATGCATGAGTTCCTTCGTGACGTCATAATCTTTACAATTTTCCTAAACAGGACTATTAAGCAGAAAAGCCGTCATAGCTGACACAGATGACATCACAGATGTCATTTTTGTTTTTTGCTTCCAAACAATAGAGTCACGCTGCTGAATGGATATGGTTATGACGTCAAATTGGAATTTTTTGCATGTAAGGAGATAATGGCCGCCATTTAAACCCTCCTTGGGGTCACTGGGGTTTAAAGGGAGGAAATGGAGGTTGTTACACCTGAAATATCGTGGATTTTTAAACACCAAAACACATCGTCTTTAGGTCCCTTCTTCACACTTCATGTGTGCTTGTAAATTCAACACAACTTCGTGGAGAATCTCACATGAAACGTTGAATGTGCAAACATGTACATGAATTGAACAAATGGATTATATAGAAAGTCTATATCACAGCATCAACAAAATATGCATTTGATCTGCATTATAGCTTATTTCAATAATATTTCTGGTCAAGTATTTATAAAAAGTCTTTTGTAAAAAGTGTTGGTTTAATTATTACCAAAATTGTACGCAACTTGGGTGTTTCTACATGTAAGTAAATATGTATAATACTGCACTCTGTATTGTAACTATTTTTATGAAAACAACATATACACACTGTATACATTTTTGTGCAAAATGCACAAAATCGAGTGCAAAAATGCACTGGAATTGCAAAGTTAAGGTATATAATGTAGGCCTACATGTACATTCACAGAGTGTATCAAAGACAGAGTCTAATTGCAATTAAGGATGCTTAGCTATAGAGTAGGCGGTAGGGGGAAGTCTATAATTACTTTAAATAACAAGTTTGATCAAAATATTTTTTACGAATTTCAATTTTGAATTACCTGGATTGCAGCGCCGCATTATTATACAGTTTGTATACAGATTACAATGACAATAATCCAGTTTTTGGGGGGGAGATAGCTTTATGACGTCATATTTGAGGGGGGGTCTCACTTGTAACTAAGTGTGACATAGGGGGGGGGGGTGAAGTCAAAAATTTGCCCAACTAGAGTCACGTCATTTATGGACAACCCCTAGGCCTACTGTGCATTTGCTATGCATTTATACAGCGAGCGTACGAATGGAGGACTTTCCATAAGCGATGGCGCCATCTACGGAATTTTTTTCTATTTCGTATTAGGGGTTACAAGTTTCGCCACCAGTGGCGTTATGTTCATGCGCATGCGCAGTATTCTTATGGAAAGTCCTCCATTGAATGTTAATGGAAATTACATTTTTTTCAAACGATAAATATCAACAAAAATAAGAACCCCACGAAAAAGATAATTATAAACGACTAGTTATTTCTAAGAAACCAAATTTTCAATCGTAATTTTCACGTCAAAGAAGCTTCCAAATCTTCTAAGATATGATGAAAACGTCTCGATTGCTCTATAGCTCATTTTTTTAGATTAAGATCCGCATAGTTGCCACTTGGAAAAAATTAAAATGCCATAATTTATTTGATGTGTTTAAAAACACTCCTCGAAATGAAGCTTGATAGCGTGTTGGCCTTCACCGAAGGGACCCTTATTAAATACAATGGGGAAAACTCGTTAAAATGTTAAACCATTTCAAAATCCAAGGACTAAAGTTTAAGCACGATTTTTTGCTCGGCCATGTTGTTCTGAGATGATGCACGCACGTAATATATGTTGTTATGTACCAAATGTGTTTATTTTGAGAGGTTTACATCAGCAATAAAAGTTGGTAATTTTTTGTCGCAAGCAAGAGGCCACAACAATGTCGGGATGGTAATTCGGATATAAAGAATTTTATGTATTTCAAAAGTTTTTCACATAATGTATATTGATGCCTGATAAATGATGAACATTTGTTATAACGGACTCCTTAGATTAATATTTATTTTCTAGTTTGAGTTGGAAACTACATGTATATGAGTTAATTGGCAGTACAATTATAATGAACATATACTAGTACATTCACATGTAATATAAAGCTTGACGCATAGTGAACATGTTTATATTTCAATATGACTGCTGTATAAGGAAGATATATTCTTAAAATAACCATCCTAAAGTTCAATAAAGTTTGACTATTATATATGGCACATGATCCTCATAATCTGCAAGAAAATACACTGCATGTACATGTATTTTGACTATATAGTTTGACTAAAAGATACATGTATATTGGATAGAGGAGAAGTAGCTAAACAGTAAATGTTTGTAATAATGTGTTACTCTATTTTATTTCAACGTTATAGGATGCCGGCATCAGGTACAAACATGTGCCGTTTTTCATTTGTGACTTTAGGGACAGTAGTTTGTTTTATGTGGATTTCCACTGCCGCAGCTGAGGAGTCAAATAAAGGTATGTTAATCACTTTCTAGTCTTGCAATTAATTTGGCAATTAGCATCATTTTAACAATTTTTTCCATAGAATATACCAATCCATGCTGTTCTTTCCCTTGCCAAAATGGCGGCGTTTGTCTAACCCAGGGCTACGATGGTTTTACATGTGATTGCACATTAACGGGAAACTATGGCGAATTATGCGAAACAGGTAGGTCCTTTTAACACAATTTTAAAACAAGTAGGATATGATTTAAGTTAAATTGCAAGTACATATAGTACATGCAGAAGCCTTTCTTTTAATCAAGAAACAATTTATGTTTCCTATATATTACCCCTTTTTCTTATCAATCTTAGCACCATTCTTGAAGAGGACACTGTCTTGGTTTAGGCCAGACAAAGAGATGCTGCAGTACACCATGACCCACTTTTCGTGGTTGTGGGCAATCATCAACAGGATACCGTACTTGCAAAGAGCAATCATGAAGTTCATTTACATATGTAAGAAACTAAAATTTACAAAAAAAATGTTGACCGCTTGGGCCATATCTCAATGGTTTTTTTGTGGGTTTTTTTTTTAGCACGAGGAGCTATGGTGGAAAGTCCTCCCAGATTCACGTCAGACCATTCGTACATCACGATGGACGCCTATTACAACGTTTCATACTACGCTCGCTCCCTGCCACCAGTTCCGAAGAACTGTCCGACCCCTATGGGAGTCATCGGTAAGTTTTGCGCCCTTTTATCATATAACTTTGTCCACATTGATAATGCCTTGATTCCCACTGCACTGGACGGAAAGTAGCGCTGTGCTCGCTACGCGCATGCGCACTTCAATTGAAAACTGGCTGCTCTCAGCAGAGGGCGCTGCTGAGATAAAAGTTGAAACACAAACAACTTTTTCTGCTGTCATAAAATGATGTCAGCAGAATCGATTCCGTCCAGTGAGAATTAGGCATCTTCAAGAACCGTATACTCTTAATTCCCGTTCAAAAATTCTGGCACTTTGCCCCCTGCCACATGGCATACTACATGCTGATTGCAGGGTAAGAAATTGAATTGAATTGAAGGGACAATTAAGTATATCTTCTAATTCACGCCAAATTTCGGCGAATAACAACTCTACAATCTAGATCATCAACTTAATTATCGCTAAATCACATGTTGGAAAGCCATAATCCATTTATTTGGAAAATAAGTATATATATCGCATGGGGTGAGGTTGATATCTGAAAATGCATGTACAAACCTCAGCAGGAATTAAATTTTGAGATACATATATATATATACCAACCCCCGTGCGATATGAGATATATATACCAAGAGAATTTTTTCCCTCTTGGCGTTTCATTTTAGTTGACCCTTGGGTATGTCTCAGGAATTTTGGTTGGCCCTGTATGTCTCAAGAATTTTGGTTTTACCCCGGGTTTTCTCACAAAAAAAAAACAACCAGAAAATAATAGAAAAAAATACTCCGGGTATATATATATAAAATATATATCATCAATTAACAAAGCTTTGCTGTACACCAGCAGAAAATATGTTGTCCATATACCTTCAATACCAATATTTTACAACTTCATTCGAAGTGAAATACATTTACCATACTTTCTAGCATTATCTTAAATATATCAAAATACATGTAGGGGTATACATGTAGAAACTGATACAACCATAATTCGATGTGCAGGGGTATTGCCGCATAAGCTTTAATGAGCCAAAACAGGTATATCCCAGCCAAACCTCATACTAGTGAATTAGTGGGGGAATGGGAGATGGTCGAATTATTTATAAAATCTCATGAGGAAAATTATAATTATTCATTTTTTGTAAAAAAGTTTTAAAAAAAAGAGCGAAATTTCTATAAATAATGGTGCATGTACTCCTATGGACATAATAATGTAAAGTGAAGATGTATTTGTTAGCATTTTCATGGAGGATCAAAACCCATAAGTATACTCAAAATTAAGCAATTCGACTTACTATTTCAGGTCCCAAAGAGCTTCCTGATGCAGACGATATCATGAACAAGTTTTTCCGTCGCACAAAATTCATCCCAGAACCTCATCGAAGCAACCTTCTGTTCGCCAACTATGCTCAGCACTTCACCCATCAGTTTTTCAAGACAGACTTCAAGATGGGTCCGGGCTTTACTTGGGGAGGTCACGGGGTGAGTAGAAGCTTAGGCTCCAGGCAATTACATCAAGCTGTTGACTTAAGAATGAGTTAACATTCGTTGTTTGTCTCTCAGGTTGATCTCACGCACATTTACGGCAAGGACCTTGGAGTTCGGAATATACTGCGAAGCTTCAAGGATGGCAAGATGCTGACTCAAGTGAGTTGATATATAAGCTGATTCCAAACGCATAAGGCTTTCACGTTGTGACTATAGGATAAAAAATATATTAATTTTGTACTATTAAGGTAATCAATGGCGAGGAGTTCCCTCCATTTCTTAAGGACGCTCCAGTGCCTATGGACTACCCTCCAATGGTGCGAGAAGAGCACAAATTCGCCTTGGGTCACCCGTTCTTCGCCCTATTGCCAGGTCTGTTCGCATATGCCACGATTTGGTTGCGGGAACACAATCGAGTCTGTGGCATTCTCAAGCAAGAACATCCCGAATGGGATGATGAGCAGCTATTTCAGACAGCCAGATTGATCCTCGTTGGTAAGCACATGCACATTTAAAATTATTAGTTTTTTTTTAATGAAAATGGAAAGTTTTTGTATAGCGAATGGGCATAATAATACACAAATCTATATTAATACATGTCATTGAGTCATTTTTGTCTGAACAATTCTGTATATCATGATCTGATTGACATGATTGATGAGTACACATGGTGTGTAGTCATCACTTTAGCTGAACCTTCATATAGCACATCCCTCCAAATTGCACACCCCATGGTTCTGTCCCAAGCCGGGTGCGCTATTCACAGGTTTCACTGTACAGAAAATTTTGCAGCCACTGCTATATAACACGATAGTACGTCAGGGCACGACATTTTAAAACACGTATATAAGAAAGATATTTTCCTGTTTTTTGTGGTGAAAATTTGTCATTCGACGCTTAATACATGTATATTTTCAGGTGAAACGATAAAGATCACCGTCGAGGATTATGTACAACACCTGAGCCAGTACAACTTCCGGTTGACATTCGACCCGGAACTGACCCACGGCACATCCTTCCAGTTTTCCAACCGCATTTTCGCAGAGTTCAACCATCTATATCATTGGCATCCCCTTACTCCGGACTTCCACAACGTCTCCAAGAATATCTATCCCTTGTCAAAGGTGCTGTTCAACGTCGAGTCCGTGCTTAAGCACGGCCTCACAGAGTTCGTCGACTCCATGGTGAATCAAAGAGCCGGAAAGGTAAACAACGAATATTTGTCACTTTTATGCTTATTGATTGTACAACGTCAAACGTTATTTCCAAAAACAACAGTTGAGCCATCACAACCACAACCCGATTTTGGTGCCAATCATTAAGAGCGTACTGCTCCATGGTAGAACTCTCCGGTTGCAGTCCTTCAATAGCTACCGGAAGAACTTTGACTTAAAGCCATACACATCTTTTCAACATCTTACCGGTAAGAGTTAACTTAGCATTTTTCTATATGACAGCTGAAGTAATCACATTTTATAATGTGATAAAGTAGGGGAACTCAGATAGCTAAATACTCCTGCATGGACACTTCAGCACATTGAAAATAGAGTACTTGTGCCATATGGATGCGCATACCACTATTTCGAAAAAAATTCGTGCACAACTAGCCCCAGGCCACACTAGGCTGGAAACGTGCGTTTGGCTAGCCTCAAAAAGGGCATCGAGTTTAAATTTAAATTCTGGAATTATAAAATTTGCACATTAATATCTCGTGCGAAAATTCTTTTTTTAATTAAAAGCCTTGTTTAAGGCTAGCCAAACGCGCGTTTCCAGCCTAGTGTGGCCTGGGGCTAAGCGAATCAGTTGAGCACGAATTTTTTTCGAACGAGTGGTATATTGCGCATGCATGGCACAAGTACTCAATTTTCAATATGTTCAAGTGTCCAGGAGTGCTCAGCTATCTGAGTTTCATTAGTGTATTTAAAAAAAAAAAAACATACATGCTACGGAGCGTATTCAGAAAAAAGGGGGTTGGTGAGGTCGTTTGGTCGCATTTTCCTCCCAAAACTAAACTTTTCAAATTTCCCTGACACTTCCAGTTTTCAAGACAATTTTACTTGATCATTTAGGAGACTAAAAATTGAAAAATATGACAATATTTATAACAACTTTATATCTTATTGCTCAAAGCAATTGTTTTAGAAAACAATTTATAATGTGTTGATCAATTCCCCTGACAATTCCAGGTTTTCCAGTTCAGGTGTAATCATGTGTGGAATCAAGGTTGCCAAAAGTCCTAATAGAGCACCTTCTTAGCATAATCTGAACCTGCTAATGAAATGCATGCAAATTATCGCTTAACACCATTTTTTCAAACAAAAGTATATGGTCATTAAATTTGCGCATTGACATTATAAGTCATCTTGACAAATGGGTATTGAATTTCGATCGTTACCTTATGCACGATTTTCAATCATAATTTCAGGGGAAACGGAAATGGCCGCCGAACTGGAGAAGATGTACGGATCAGTGGACGCTGTGGAGTTTCTGGTAGGTTTATTCGTGGAAAGGGATGGATATACGGTAACGCCGAAGACCATGGTGGAGATTGGAGGTCCTTATTCGGTGAAAGGCCTGATGGCCAACCCAATCTGTAGCCCTGGCTACTGGAAACCGTCCACCTTTGGCGGCCATGTCGGATTTGACATCGTCAAGAGCGCCTCATTGGAGCGCCTCTTCTGCCAGAACCTGAAGGGGGATTGTCCATCCATAGCCTTCACAGTTCCAAAGGAATCAATGGACTATTCTAACGAAATTCAAGAGAAGACTGAGTTATAACTCACGAGAAACGAATCTGTTGTTGCAGTAATGTACGAACAAGATGAAAAGATGGATTCAGGAAGCCATCGTGGGAGAACAAAATGTTTACTTTCTCGTGTTGCTTTCTAATAAACTCCTGCACATATGGAAACAGAAGAGTTCAAAAGTAAAACCTCTTTATTCTGGGGTATTTTGGACATAATCCGAATATTCTCTTCCATTGAGTTCATGTATGCCTTCTGTGGAACAAGTTGTTTGATCTGCATCAAGCAACATCATCATGGCGCTTTAAAACGTCATCCAGCCACCAAGACAATTTTAAGCTGTCGTGCAAAATATTTCATCGAGTCATCTAGAAATTCTAAATACATGTACTTGTACATGTATCTGGAAACTTCATCAAGTCATTTGTAAATGTAGGCTAGTATTCATTATTTCGTGGTCTAGCAATTTCCATCAAGTCCATAAAAAACTACGTTATGCCTAAAAAAAATCTTTGATTGATAATATTATAGAAAATAGTACTGTAATAGTAAGGTTAATCAGGTCTCCCAATAAAAACCAAGTCAGAAGTTGCCTAGAAAGTCAACAATAGAGGAATTGAGCAGGTTTCCTTTAATCTTAAAGAGAGCGATAAACATACGTCATGCGCCGTAAAAGTCGTTATGTTCCTGAAAAACGTTATGGTATCACGTTAAACTAAAGAAATTGTCGTCTCCCCTCAACCGCAAACCCATTAACGTCGTCCCCACGCATGCGCATTGACAAAAAATCAGTGCTGCCAATGTCGTCAAGATGAAAGGAAAGCTGTCAATCCCTCTAATGATTTATTGAACATTTCATCCAATCATTAACTAATTTAGGCCATGTAGAAATATAATTAAATCTAATGAAAATTTCATCAGTAAATGTAAAGATAATTTCCATTCTACCAATATCAATTTCATCAAATAATTTCATTTCTTGACTGGTATAATAATATTACCAAATCCTTAACTCCGGCCAACATGATTGTAAACATACTGTATCACCATATTCTAAATGTAAAAACTATTCTAAAAATATGCGTGATGTTCTATTGGATTCTAGTCTTAAATTTGTGACAATCAATCGCAACATGTAACCTGTCTATAAATGGCCTATTGAACTTGATGGAGTTTGGTGAAAACCAACCAATGGCGCATATATTGACAGAATAGTTCGCAAATTGCGACTGTGATAATATTGCTAATTGTCGTGGCCAATTGCACGGACGACAAGATATATTCTGCTTATTATGTTGTTGTTTTTTGCCGGAAACGCACAATGGCTAGCAATGACCTGACCCGTCGAAAATGCATGGGAAAACTTGTAGCGTTGTTTATTTATTTTTAATTAATTTTAATGATCCATTACCTACACTTCCTGTTAGGGCATTTATACTAACTGATATTTATTATACGCGCATGCGATTCATGATTTTGCATTCTTCATTGTTATCATTTTCAAATCAAATCATCTCTATGTTTATTGCATGCATGCTAAAACTCACTAATATTTCTTGAAAATAAAATTCATATTGCAAGCAATGGATTCAATGGTCAAATGTATCGTGATAAATTATAAAAAAGATACATTTATACTTATTCTGGTTAGAAATTGAGCCGGTTAAAAAGTTAATTTTTCCATTCCAGTTATAACAATATTAAAGCGAATCATAAATAAAAGTTTTTAAAAAAATAGGGGGTTTTAAAGCAAGAAAAAATCAAGGAAAAATTATATTTTGGAGAATGGGAATTTCATTAGACATCCATTTATTAATTAGTTCTTCTAATAAAAATGTATAATTAAAGAAACTCTAGAGAACTTTGCAAGAAATGAACAACAATCAACCGATTTACAAAAAGTATACAATTTTTTAAAATTATTAAATTTTATACATTTTACAACATAGTTAAAAAAGTATACAATTTTTAAAATGTTAAAATTTTATACTTTTTAACTATGTTGTAAACTGTAATATTAATTATTACTTGTAAATCGGTTGATGGTTACTCATGATCGTTGCTCGCAAATTTCTCCGAGTTTTTTAATATTATACTTTGAAATTAGAGGGATTGAGCAGGTTTCTTTTAATCTAAACGAGAACGATAAACACACTATTACGCATGCGCATCAATAAATTATGCACCGTAAAAGTCGTGCTCCTCAAAGACGTGGTATCACGATAAACTAAAGAAATTGTAGTCTGTCCTCAACCACAAACCCATTAACGACGTCCCCACGCATGCGCATTGGGAAAAAAAATACAGTGCTGCCAATGTTGTCAAAATTCTTAACCTTGATAACTTCAACGATAATTAAAATGTTTAAAAACAACAATAGAGAACTGATTACATTTGACATACACACATGTAACACAAAATCTATTCTCTGCTTCAAACTAGATTTAGAAGCAATTGCTTTACACATTTGAGAAGGTAATCCTCTAACACCATGCAAGAACATACCACCTTAAATAGACAACAGATGGCTCTGATGGACCAACAAATAGGTGCACCCAAACTACTTAAATCCGCTTTCTGATTGGCTGCGAGAATTAGTAGAATCGAGCAATCACAAAAGAGATCACCAACCCTTTCCAAATCTTCCTCGAACATATACATGCACATGTATATTGTACTACATTACAGTTGTATAAAGGCATATATACGATTATTAAAGAGTTGAACTCCATGGAATAGCATCGTAAACCTGCAGGGTTATATAACAACTGATTGTAACAATTAAATTAGCACATATCAATGCGCATCAGAAGAACTTTTCACATATATGGAATAGAAGATATATGAAAAGAAAATGTAAACGTTAATTTAAAAAAAAATACATAATACATGTATTACATTTATCCTAAAAAAATCATACATGTATGTTTACAAGCCAGATACAACCGTGTGTACATGTATATTACGTAGGCCTACGTTAATATGATTAAATACCTATTCACTCCTAGCTGCATGCAGACAACATTACGGCCTGAAGTACACTAACATTGCCCTTATCTGGACACATTTTAATCTATCATTGCAATAAAACAAAATCCACTAGACGGTAAAATGTCCCATATCTACCAGGGTTCGAAACTGTCGTGATATTTTCTTGGCATTTTCAAAAACACCAGAAAGGTAAATATACATTACATATGTACAATGATAACAATGCTAAAAGTACCATATACTGTAATATGAAGTTATATATGCACCTTCATGGCAGGGATGATCAAATTTAAAATTTAAGGGTCATCATTCGCAGCAAATTTTTATATCTTCATCGCTTAGCAGGGTCAAAAATAAAATGAAAAAAAATTCCATAAATTTTGTCATGAAAATTGAAAAGATAGAAGGATAAAAACGCACAAACTATCACTTGTATGAATTAAGTTAGGCACCTAGATGACAGTCTTAATTAGCAGTAGCAGTGTGACATGCAGTTATTCAAAATTTAAGGGTAGTAATACTTAGCAGCAAATTCTCAATGCTTTTTTTCCCTATCAGTATTAGTTTACTGAGGTTAACTAGTTCTTTACTAATAACGCTATAATTTTTTAAAATTTAATTAAAGAGGATGTATAGGCTATTTTGGCTATCATATCCAATGGACAAATCTGCAGGAGATATGTGCTACAAAATTGAACCTCTCCTTTACTTTGAAATTAACTTTTTAAATCGTTATTATCAGCGATAATTTAAAAATAAATACATTGTATTTAAACAGAATTTAATCTTTCACGTGAATTTTAAAAATAATTTTTAGAATTTAAATTAGATTTTTAAAACGCACGTAATCATTCAAGAATAATCTTATTTGTATATTACACCAGATCGAAAACTTGTACATTCGTGAAAGGGAGAAGGCCCTTATCAGTTTCACCCACTGTACACACAGATAAAATCAAAGGCAAAAGCAGGAAAATCATTAAAGAAACATAATGGGTGACAAAAAACGCCGGAGATTACGAAAACTACTTGACGTGGAACTATTTTAAGTGAGTGAAGAGTTTGATCCATTTCAATTCAATTTCTTACCCTGCAGTCAGCATGTAGTATGCCATGTGGCAGGGGGCAAAGTGCCAGAATTTTCAATG
>JAQGCC010004309.1:0-13385 GCA_034698905.1 Xestoiulus laeticollis | reverse complement strand
TAACCTATCCGGTGCCAAATGTTTCGTACCATATAGGTTAGGATAGGTTAGTTTGGGTTAGGGGCGGGTTAGGCATGCAGCGCCGCAGGCCGGCGTGATGGCTTTTGCTCCGCCCCCTGGTTACACGAGTTGTGGCGATAAATAAAGTGCCCACTTTTGCTAACCCATTAACATCTTGATGACATTGTCAGCACTGTTTTTTTTTTGCCAATGCGCTTGCGTGGGGACAACGTAAATCGGTTTGCGGTTAAGGCGAGACGGCAATTTCATTAGTTTAACGGGATACCACAACGTCTTTGAGGAGCATAACGACTTTTATGGCGCATAACTTATTGATGCGCATACGTAATACCGTGCTTATCGTTCTCGTTAAGATTAAAGGAAACCTGTACAATCCCTCTAGTGTCGTCTCCCCTCAACCTCAAACCCATTAACGTTGTCCTCACGCATGCGCATTAACAAATCAAAAACCAGTGCTACCAATGACGTCAAGATTAAAGAAAACCTGCATAAGCCCTCATTGTCAGCTAGCCGCAAAAAGGTTTCCATAGAAGTCATTTTCCCAAACTGACTGTTTTTTTCAATTGGTAGCCTGGTATGTGTTGACAAAAGTTGTAGAAGCGTCATTGTTTGTCGTTTTTTGTCCACTGTTTCTCTTTCCATTCAACTCTCATCGAGCCATTTTTGGATATACTGTCCTAACGGTGGAGTTGGAGAAATTTTATTTTGTATACACCGTATAGATGACTGTAGTGAATGAAATCGACTATAATAACAGTTCCCGAAGTGTTCGACGGTGATATGTGGTTTATATGCCCAATAACATTATTGTGGCTACGAAGATTAATCGATGGGGCCACCCGGAAATGAATCTGATATGAATGAGGGGCAATCCTATACTAAGCGGTTTTTGTCCAATCAGATATGAAGCTATCAAAATCTAATAGCTAACGTGAAGTTTTGAAGAATGGCCAGTTTATTAAAAGCTGAGGTCGTTACAACAACTATATACCCTCTATTGTTCACAATTTCATCCCTGATAAAAACCGTTTGTTATTGACATACAAGCGTGAACATGGAGCTTGGAACATATACACTTTTAAAATGATCTATAACTTAGCTTCTGAAACTTTTGAAATGTATGGTCTATCAACCTCAAAATATTTTTAAGCATATTTTTTTTTGCTTAAAGCTTACGAAATGCAACTGTAAAACAAATTATCAATAACAGCAAAAACTGAAATCTGATGCAACTGCTTCATGAAAATAAATGTTTTATTTGTAATTGTGTACAGTGTGCATTGTGTGCACAAACATATAAAATTTCGACATACATTTGTTAATTCATCATTTGGCAAGTTATCATCAGTTATATATTTCAAAAAAATCAAACTATTGAAATCAACATGGGGAAAATTTTAAACTCTTATGGCCGGTTTTACCAACGAAGGTTAAACTTAACCTCTGGTCAAACTGCAGTTGACCACATTTTGACCTCCGATTCGGTTTTACCAACAGAGGTCAGTTGGTAAAACTTATACAAATGACCGGTAGGTCAAACTGTGGTCAAAGTTGACTACAGGTTACTTGACTACAGATTTTACCAGCGTTGGTAAAACCGGCCATTAGGGGTCACAGAGATTCCAAGGTGGTCATCAGAGGGCTAGCCAAACGGCATGAATGTCTATTGAATAGATTGATGTTTAATGTATGTTAATTTTCTTTGTACAATATAATAATGTACATTTGTAACGATTTCCAAATTAAATTTTGCGGTGACTATACAGCTGTCAACAGTCAAGTTAGAACTAATAGTTTTTACTAATACTTACAAATTGTTGAAATCTAACATATGTTGTATTTTTATTTGTGATAGCCCATATAAAAACCAACTGAATAAATTGAATGTGCTACAAACTACAAATCTTTACATTACATTAGTCGAAAAATATTAGTCACAACTTTGACTGTTGTCAGCTTTACAGTCATCGCAAGATTTTATTTGGAAATCGTTACAAATGTAGCCTATTATTATATTGTTCAATGTATCTACATGTAATGTACATTGTACATGTACTTATTTCGAGATAGTAAAAGTATATCTGTATAGTTTAGAAAATGATGAATGAATTGTGCTGAAGTCATTTGAAACATATATGTATTTGGGTAGTAGAACAATATACAAAAGCCCAAATATAGTGATATCATGCGATTGCATCGGCTTGCTTGTATTCTTGCACTAAAACATGCAAAATGCAGTTCATCTTGTTATTGGCATACAAATCGTTTAACTGTTTTCTTCTAAAACTTAATTTTAGGAAATCATTTCGTCTCTGTCAGAAATATAAATATTGTGACCATTCCCAAGTGGCACTCAATATTAGCCAATTATAAGCGAAATGAATTTTTCAATATTGACACAATATTGCAATGTTAACATTTTGCCATAATTGCCAATATATATGGATTGCATTAATGGACCTATATTTTAATAGATTTAGACCCAATATTGATCCTCTAATGTTATCAGTATGTACCTGAACCAACAATGGCAAATAAATTGGGCCAATATAGACACGCTATTGAATGCAAAATAAGAGCACTCTATTGGCCCAGTATTGCCTAGTATCCGTGGACCCCTATCAGTCCAATATAGTTTCCATTGTCCAATTGTTTCCACTTTTAACTAACATTGCTCCAATATATTTGGCCAATCGAGGTCCAATATTGAGTGCTACTTGTGTTATTGCCTATCGAAAATACCTTTTGGTCAAGTATCTATTTTTTAAAAAAAAAACTTAATAAGTAATTATGAATGTAATTATAAAGTTTCACAATAACTATATAAATGTACTCTCTATACAGTATTTTTGACATGAGCTACACTATTTTTTGATCCAGAGCATCTTACCTCTCAAAACTCTCTCGTGCTTCATTTGGCAACAGCATTATAAGTTAGCATGGTTTGAAATCGGCGATATCGTCTCAAAAGATAACTACTTTCAGTTGCGATTATGTTAGGATACCATTGCAATGTTTTCGCGTGCTCTGTGATGTCAGTGCACAAGCCGTTATCGTACGCATACTCCAAAAGTCTGCCTTCCGTTAGTGGGATCATTAGCATCTCTCAGGGACCAAGAGATTTCTTCAAACATCGACTGCGGTATAATTTGAGTGGTGCTTGGTGCGAAATGTACTGCAGGAATTCCTTTGGTAATTAATAGGACGATGAACCCTGGTCTTCGTCTGTTTAATTTATTCCTGATGGTAACATCGGTATCTTTGGAGAAATGAGCATCCCCGCTAGTGGCATTACTCTGTCTTAATATCCCGTATTGTCTATAAATGGGATTTTTTTACATATTTTAATAGGCGAAGTGCATTAATTGGCATCTTGTCTACTGTGGCAATTCGGGCTAATATTTCATGGCAACTGATTTAATTAAAACTTCCTTTATTTGAAAGTAGAATGCCTAAGAAGGGTTAATGCACATACTTGCATCGCGTTGTTTCGTAGACACACTTATATTAATCTCAATTATTTATTACTATCATTTATGATTTCGTTTAATTGGAAAATACGCCTTTGCAATTGTGCATTATTATTTTTTTAAATAATCTAGTTTACTTGAAAGAGTTATGAAATATAATCCCTTATTTCTCGTTATTGTTTTATATAGAGGAATAAAAACATATACATTCTATTATATATTATAATCGTGGTGTATTTACAAATGTAGTATTGTTGGAGCATATTTTTATTGCAAATACATTACATGTATATTGACCGAACCTAATCCATATGCTAGCCAAAGTAAAGCTTAAAATTGATTTTTATTTGAACTATGTACAGTACAGTAAAGTCAAGTTGATATGCTGCAACCATTTATTTTTTGTATAAAGCAAATACTATGTTTCTACTTACTAAGCCATTTTCAAATGCCCTAGACCATGCTTACATAAAGTTACATTTACAGTTTTTGAGGAGGAAATTGCATTTAAGTAACTGTCAAGATCTTGTTCAAAGGTAATAACAAGAGGAAGACAGAAATGATTTAAAAAATACAAAGGAAATATGTAAAATATATCAACCAGAAAAGGGGGAATTGCAAGTAACAACCACTTGAAGATGATTATATATGCACTATAAGATCTAAAAATGTTTTTGATTTAGGCCAAATCATAGTTAATGTCGGATATTCATTGCATCTACATATGCAATCAACAATTCTTACTCTTTAATTATTTCTTGAAATACTGGATTAAATGTTTAGCTGCTGATGATGCACATACACAAAAAAGTTTGGTTAAATTCAACCCAATATTGAGTGATATATGGACATACCAACATTATGGGTTGAATTTAATTGTAACAACCAAATGTTGGGCTAAATCTACCCAACGTTTGGTTGTTACATATAAATTCAACCAATCTGGGGTTACATCTTGGGTTAAATCTACCCAACACACTGTAAACAGAAAAAGTACATATGGAAAAATTTAGGGGTACATATGTCAATTTATGTACATCTGTACCTAATGTTCTACAGTGCGAAACATTTGTACTCTTTTTGAACTTCGGCTTTATTTTAGTGAGACAAATGTAAACATATCTGTATATCTGTACCCAGGTTGTTCCTATCTGTACCTTGATGGAGACCATGGCAGATGAGGTTGTATGTTACACCCCATGGGTATAAGTGATGCAAACACACATACACAAGGGTGTGAATGTGAAGGGTGCATATAAGGGTGCACATGTACCCCATGGGTACAAATGATGAGGACATACGAACTCATGAGTACAAATGTAAAGGGTGCATATGAGGATGCACATGCACCCCAGTGGTACAAATGATGGTGACATACGCACCCATGAGTACGAATGTAAAGGGTACATATGAGGATGCACGTGCACCCCAGTGGTACAAATGATGGGGACATACGCACCCATGTGTATGAATGTAACGGGTACATATGATGTCAATCCTGGGAACACATGATCAAATGGTACCCAGGTACATTTGTGAAAGGTACATGTGTTACCGAACTAAGGGTACATATGTAAGGAATACAAATGCAAATTGCAATTGGACCCATAGGGGACACATATAGTGGCAAGTCATTTGTACCCTTAAGGTTCATTATGTGTTCCTTTTCTGTTTACAGTGCATTTGGTTGTTACACTAAAATTCAACCCAATGTTAACTCATTGTTGGCATGTCTATGTAGCACTCAATTTTGGGTTGAATTTAACCCAACTTTTTTGTGTGTAATATATAAGTCTGGCACATAATTTAGATAACTAGAAAATCAGGTGCTCTCAAAACGCTGTATTTGGTAAAATTCCTGTTTTATTTACTATGAAAAGATATGAACCCTATGAAATTGTTTAGTCAATCTGGTGAAAATGTGAAGAATGTAAAGTATTGTGAGCAAGCCCAAATTATACTTTATTACTTGTTCATTTGGTATATTCTATAAAAGATGTATAAAGCAGTTTTAAATTCAAATTTTATCTACAATACAGAGCATGCTTTTTCCAAAGAATGGAAACTATATTTCTTAAATCCTTTGGTTAAGGAGTATTCTGCGCTACTAGTGTCATGATAAGTCAGCACAATTTTTTTTTGTAAGAACACAAAAAAAACAAGTTTCTTTGTATACATCCATCCAAGCATGAAAATGTTCGTGGCTGAGTGCTATCCTGTGGTTGCTTGTTAAATACCGATTCTTGATAGGTATAAGACCATGCAACTCTAGGGACAAACTCAAATCAAATATCTTATACATTGTTTAAACGTGCTCACATCACTTAACTTGTTTTGCATCCTATTTTTTTCAAATCACTCGAGGATGATTCCTGTCCAACAGTCGTTATTTGATTGAAACTGAAGCTCATCTTCCTTCTGCAGCAGGGATTTTTCCTATTGTGTGTCAAATATATCTACTAATTTCGTGGGTAATTAAATTGGACAAAAATACATTTTCTATAGTGATTTGTTTTGTGGATGAATATAAACGAAGGGTTGAAGTGTCTACAATTGAAGGATATTGCTTTGATCACAGAATTAATATTGTCAAAATTAATAAAATGACTGACTATTAGAATTATCTTAGCACATTTTTTCACAGAGGCTGCAAGAACGAGGTTTTAACAAGATTTAAAAGTTAAAGAAAGGAATATCCCTTTATCTGTCTAATTGAAATCAATGTTTTAATATGTACATTATTTTCTGAGTAAAGTTATATCGTTACGTTTTAGTATAGATCTATATCAATATAAACAATATTTCTGTTTTTTGTTAATGCAAATTTTATCAAATTATTACTTTAAAAAACAGCAATTAAAAAATTGTATAATACTTATATTTTAACAAACAGTGTGTGCATGATAAAGCAGAAATGCAAATTAGACATATTTTAATGCATATTTTCGTAAATATATCAGCTTGTTTATTCGATATATGTTATGTCCAAAATATATTTTAAACGTCAGACATAATGGGATTTTATTCAAAGTATCCCATGTATTAAACGATTATAGATTTACATGTACACCAGCATATACATGTATATGTTACTCATATAGGCTACATGCATTGGGCTGCAATCAAATCGTGTAATAAATCAATCAACAAATATCGCATTATAAATCTCAGGTCTGTTAACTATTAGCTATTCTAAGTACGTACATGTAGATGTATGTATGTTATTTTAACTTGATAGGTTTTGTCAGGTTTGAAATATGCATACATGTGAATTGAAAGTTCTACAATTTGTACAGTAGGTTACACAATGTTAAGCAATTAAGTCAATTTAATAAACATTCGTAATTTGGCTATTTTAATTTTTCAGGACATGTCAGCTTTGTTTTAGTTTAAGCATTTGCTTCAGATCAGGGCAAACACATTACCTTTATCACAAATGAAAGGCATATCTTTTAATACCAGATGCCACCATGACTTAAAATGCCACTATACAATGTAAGAGTTATGCCAGTATGTGGAAAATGAGTTTGAAAACTTAAGTAGCATTCACTGAAGCTGTTTCAAGCTGCAATCCAGCTGACCTTTGACTCGTGCGACGTATTTTGCGCTCCAAATTGGTCCAAGATTGAAATTAATTGCAATCTTCGCCATATTCCACAAGATAAAGCGCACACGTGCCAAGGGCCACCGAAATAACGATTCAACTATACGCTGGTTGGTGACCAAAAATATGAACAAAATGGTGACGTTTTCATTGAATTAGTGGCGAATAATGTAATACCCCTGATATGGATGGCGAGGAGTGGCAAGAGGTTAACCGCAGCAAGGACAGAGCCAAAATGGAAATGTAAACCCCGTTGAAACCCTAGGGATTGATGGAGAAACAGTCAGGAGGTGAGGATGTGATTAGACCACCGAGAATTGCGGAATAAAATTTGGCACCACTAGGAACGTTAAAGGAATGCGACCAATTAGCTGCCGCGGATGAAAATCAGGTCTTTTGCAGTGTAACTTAATTATAAAACATAGAGAAGCCAAATTCTATTTTTTACAACGTTTGGGTTATTTTTAAATATCTATAATAATACAGGTGGAAAAAATTATTTACATGATATTTTCTGTTCCTGCCACTAATAACATTGCTGAAAGCATGATAACGACCCATATTGACGGATGTATGTTGCCATATACACGAATGGGTACTTATGGCCATGTAATCTCATGCATTATCCTGTATGAATAAAACTATGCCATGTCGATGTACATGTAGGCTACATAGTGTATGTGCAAATACAGCATGTCTGTGTGTAAATGTATTAATGTAGGGGATGCAATAAATACAGTGAAACCTGTGAATAAGGGCCCTCCATATAGCCTACTACCTGGAAGTAGCGCACCTAACAGCTGGCACGGATTGATTTTATAGAGCAAACTTACCTTTATATAGCGTATTACCTGCAAAACGCGACGTGCACACTGATTTCCTGGGACAAAATTACGATTTTACCTGTGAAGAGCGTAAACCAAAGCAATTTTTTCTGATTTGTTAATGTTAAAAAACATTAAAAATGCAACATATTTCTTTGTGCATCTTAATTATGGTAATATTTAAATCTTAATGTACAATTTTGCACATACATGTACATGTGTTCACATCTTCTAGATCCTCTAACATGTACACGTACAAGATGTGTACAGTTGTACACATGGTGTATGTGTAATCATCACTTTAGCTGAACCTTCATATAGCACACTCAATGGTTTGGTCCCAAGCGGGTGCGCTATTCACAGGTTTCACTGTAGTGCAAATAGGTGGTAATTTATATATGGCACTTGTACAATGTACATGTTTTTACAGTGCTGTCTGGATAATTCGACACCACATAGGACCATGCACGCACTGTCGGATTAGCAGAACTTAATTTGAATACATGCATGTACACTGTACACTAGTACTGTGTTTTTGATTGTACATGTATGTTTACAGTACTCGCCTATTTGCATATTGTTTAGCTTAAAAAATATAATTCTCTTTCGATTTATAAGGATAAACACATAAAAAAGGGTAATTTATAGCTCAACTTCCAGAAATTCAAGTCGTGATACTATAGAGATAAAAAATGTTAATCAACAGAAAGTGACGTATTATATAACAGGGTCGAGTTATCAAGTCTGTACTGTATAGACAATTACAGGTAAGTGCATATCAAAAATATTACACATATGGCATGCTGTACATGGCATTTTTTATTCTCAACTGAACATATACATCATGTGAACATCCGAGTATTTTCATAACCAATTACCCTCATTTCCATTAATCTATTTCAATATATGCACAATAACCATACTTTTAAAAATAATATACAATTATTTACGTATATCATCATCGTATATATACTTACTAGATACCACTGCTTGACGTAAATGTTAATATCTTTATACTACGAAACGAAATCCACGTGTGATGCATGTATAACTGCATTAGGTGCATTTTATGTTTTTCAAAAAAAAACAAAAAACAATTTACAGGAAATGCTCTACTGAAAATCTGTTATTTTGGAGAGACTTCAACTTGCTGTTGGATTCCCCTTCAGTATCCACCCTTGTATACCTTCTGCATGTCAAATTTGACATCTCGAAGTGTAACATGTTTCATTGGGCGTGGCTTCCGGTCTTGCAAACATTTTGAAAAATTAAAGCTTCTATGAGTGACAAGAACCCAAAAATAATTCGCTGGAAGGGTGCAGAAAATGTATCAAATTCATGCACTTCTGTAATATTTAAAGGCGATGAAACATTGCACGTCCCTTTAAACTGGTGATGCATTCTGTGTACATACATGTAAACAGAAATACATGTTTAAAATTGATTTACATGTCTGATATCAGATAAGATATCAGATAAAAATACAAAACAACTTTATAATTATAAATCATTGTCATTATACATGTATTACATATGTCATCATTATATACATGTACATTATTGTACGCTCGTATATGCACCCATAAAAAAATATCAGAATTCTGCATGATTCACCCTACAGACTTTTTCTGTCAAATCAATTATGATACTTTTCTGCAGAAACTAATATTGATAAATTTTAAAAAAAAATGTTAGAGGAATTCTTATAAATTGCACTTAATTGGCATCATATATGGTACCTTATACAGTATAATGATATATTTATACAATGTATTTTCAAAATTAACTGAAGTAAGAAAGATGCATTAGGACATTTTATCATGTCAATTTCTGCAAGAAATTCTGCAGAATTATGGTGTAAAATTGTGTCCTATGTTTCTTTTTTAAGAAATCTGCATAATAGTTTCTGCAGAAAATGCACTGTGATATTTTTCTGGTCACCTTCTGCTCATTATTTTTTGTATTTGCACTTAGAAAATCGTTATAGGCGAATGAAAGGAGCATTTCTCGTTTCAAAATGGGATGGCTATGTCCAGATGATCGTTAGATCCTACATCGTTGCATCCGATCAAAATTACTGTACGTAAATTATCAGACCAACTGAACTTATTGCTCGGAATCGTTACCCGGATATTTGCTATATCCGACATCGTTTTAAGCGAATTCCATTCTAGTTCAATATCTAGGAAATACTGCAATGAGGAGTCATCTCTATAATTCACAAAGCTATACAGGCTTTGATATCAGACTATTGCATTAAGAGCAATTATATGGTTAATTATACACTATGTACAAAACAAAAATAATGGAGGTAATTATTTCAGGTTTGTTCTGATTGAACAAAATGAC
The DNA here is from genome assembly GCA_034698905.1 of Xestoiulus laeticollis. Lineage (NCBI taxonomy): Eukaryota > Metazoa > Arthropoda > Diplopoda > Julida > Julidae > Xestoiulus > Xestoiulus laeticollis. The sequence goes on along the minus strand of JAQGCC010004309.1, from coordinate 3,117 downwards.
TTCAGAACTTTGGATTTGTCCCCAGAGTGTGTATATACCGTCACGTTCTCGTTTCATATTTCTACTTCTGTAATGGCGTTTCTTGCCATGCATGAACAGATATTGGGTATTATTGGTATCCATGGCCGCAGGGTATTGATCCTTAAGATCAGTAAATGTAAACAACGTTACTTTGTATCTGGGTAGAAGACGGCATTTTTCTGTCCACTCTTAAAACCTTTTATCTTTAGTGCTTCTACAGAGAACGAATGCTGTTTGTTCGTGCTATTTGTTTGTAAGGACAATCACTTTTACTTTTTTTTTCTAAAAAAAAAATACATTTGCTGTACATCGAGCCCTTGTTCAACATTGGCTTAATAGTTTGCTCGCCTGGTTGCAAAACACCCCTGAAAAGTATCTACCTCCTTGGACTTCTGATTCCTGTTTTGTTGTTATTTTCTGAAACTCTCTCGGGCTCTATTCTAATTTTACTATGAGATTGCTCTTCGACTCTGGAAAATGTATTCGCTCTTCTGGGAAATACTTCTATTTTCCAGGACTTATATTGGAGATGCTTGTTTTGGTCAGTTTTCGGGAAAAACAGTTGGAATGGGTTTTACAGTACATTAGAGTCTTAGTTGTGAATATAGTGATTACGTTCTTGTAAGCTACGTAAATAAAACGAATATTAATGTATCAAAAACATCAGCTCATGACTGTACGTAAAACTGTCTTCAGAGATATGATAAAATACAGGGTGGCTCGAAATCAGTGGCACCCCAATTTAATCCCGGTTGCATGGGAAAAATAGATATGATATCGTTGGCTGTATACAAGTTTTTGATATGGCTGCATCCAAAATAGGACACATATACCCAAATATGGCATGGGTAGATATGCCATTTCTGGGTATAATTGGCCATATGTGGCCAATTTTGGATGCAGCCATATCTGGAGAATTTCACATACATGTATATGGTCATATTTGTTGCACAATAGATTTAAAAAATAACACTAAGACAGTTTTTATAAGTTTTATCATATGGTCATAGACCTTTTCACACAAGCCGATCAGTTTTACTCTTAAAAGAAGACACTAGATAAAAGTATCTTAAGACATTTTACAATAGTGTCTTACTCGACAAATATATCTTAAGACGCTCGACAAAAGTATAAGATACTGTACTAAATTTAGTATTGAGTATCATGCCACATTTGGTCATATTTTGAAACAAAATATAACCATATATGGAGGCATGTTTGGCCAAATCCATATGAATCATATGGACAATTTTTGTTATGGCGATATGTGGGGACAAGTCTGGCCATACCTAATTAATTTATTTATGCCCATATATAATCTCGGGTTTTTCCACCCGAGATTTTTAATCGTTATGTGTCTAACTGTAAAAATTCTGTTTGTGTGGTTAGGTAGGAAGTTACGAATGTTCTAATGATTGATGTTGTTAATTTTACCTCCGACCATTTTTTCACAAGAACCAAATTTTAACTTTTTAGTCGCAACACTTAGGAAAATGCTAAACTAGGGAAAGGAAGCTAGAGAATGGTGTTTGTATTAAACGAACTGTTTTCGCCTTCATGTGCAATTATTTAAAGTGCAGTTACAATGTTTTTAAGAACAGAGTGAAATTGGAAATGGGAGCCACGTTGCAGTACAGTTCTGCACTGCAGTGCAGTTTTTGGTTCAATAAGCTTCTTTTATGGTCTTAGGTAACATTTAATATCGTCAGTGGTATACAACACCCATGACTTCCTATCTAACCACACAAACATATCTCATAACATGTCACAACACATCACAACAGTGTGATTTCTTTGAATTTCCTTGTTTATTTCACTATATACAATAACATGTGCTAATTAAGATGAAACGTCAGCTAGCCTAGTTTGAATTTGGATAATTTGGTTAGACTATGTACATGTATGTATTAAATGTGGCATGTTTCAAACGTCGGTAATTTAAGATTCTCTTTGTTATTGAAATCGAAACTTCCAAGTTCGTGCATAAAAAATTAGAAAATGTTCCCAAATCTAGCTGAACGTTCACGGATTAATGGTTTCTAGTTTCTTAATTAAATTTTCTTCCACTTGAAATTATTTCATTGAATCAAAGCCATAGATTTGGAACGATGTTAGATTTGTTTGTTGAAAGAACCGTCAAAGACTCCTATATGAAGTCCAAACTATTTGAAGTACATGTACATTTGTGGGAACAGTTCAAATTATTAAACATTTAACGCTTTATCTTGCTCAATAAACAAGTTGTTATAGTTCTTATTTATAAATCGACATTATTTTTATACATTAAAAAAATATGAAGATTAAATAGCGACACTGACTTACAGCATTGTACCAACAAATAATTAACAAATACAAGTACATTCCCTTGCAAAAATATATGAACAGAATAATATCACAGTGTATTTTCTGCAGAAGCTATTACGCAGAATTCTTAAAATAGAAAACATGGGATACAACTTTCCACCATAATTCTGCAGAATTTCTTGCAGAAATTGACATGATAAAATGTCCTAATGCATCTTTCTTTATATGATGTTCTTTGTATGATGCAGACGTTTATATGATGAAAGATGTCTGTTGCATGTAAAATATGTAAAATAGTTATAAGAATTCCTCTAACGGTTTTTTAAAATAATTATCAAATTTTAGTTTCTGCAAAAATGCAACATAATCGATTCTTGCAGAAATGCAATATAATTAATTTTTACAGAAAAAGTCACCATAATTCTTCAGACGATTTCGATCAGCCGGGTGAATCCTTCAGAATTCTGAGGGATTTTTTTTTATTAGCTTTACATGTAAAGTTTTAATATTAAATACATGCAAAATGACAATAAATGCATATTAATATGTCTGGGTATTTTTTTTTCAAAAATGTTAATTTGCAATACTTAAAATAGATTAATACGAACTCGTTTTGCGAACTAGTTTCAAGTTACTTTAAGAATCCAATTTAATTGCCACTAAGTAAGACGTAATTGCAAGGATTTCACACAGAGTGAGACGCGCCTTGTTTTTATAGAATGTGCGGTTGAAACGTTCCCACTTAGACAACCCATGGCGAATAGCTGTCAACTTGTACAAAACATGGCCACT